>KZ651876.1:0-44028 GCA_001010745.2 Gerris buenoi
AAAAAATAATGAATAGAATAGACAAGAAATTAGAACGTATTATGAAATTCTTTTCGGAGCTGAAAATAGTTTTCAGTTATTTTCAAGATCAAACACAATTATACAATAAATTAAATGAGTAAAAACAGTATTCAATTGAGTACTATCAACAATTATATGAGCCACAAATAAGTTCGATCAGTGGATACAGTTAAACTATTGTGATTTTTTTCTTATAATTGTTGAAAGTAGATGTTTTGTTTTAAAAAGTAATTAATCTTCATTAATGAAAATATATGACTTTAATACGTTGCATTTATGTTGCAGAGTATATTGTGTTTAAAGGATTTATACAATGCAAATTTGTGTCTTGTGCAAAAGATTATATTGCTGCCTGGAATTAAACTACCATCGTGGCAAACAAACCAATAAATGGTACCATTTGAATTTTAAAATTCTGCATACATTTCTATTCCACATGTGCACACACATACATTTACTTATACTATTATCTTCGAAATGAATTATATGAGTTTTAAGAAGTGTTTCCCATATTTATTGCCTCCGAATGCGCACTTCAAATTCTGCTAAATTAATATTTTTATTCATGAGAAAAATCAAAACAATTTTGACAGTTTTATAATATAAGATTGCAATATTTTTTCCTATTTTACCAATAGAATGGCCCCTCATATATGAAAATATGACATTGTTGTTAACATACAGCAATAACTTTACTCTTAAAGAGCTTCCAACGACATGCATCTTGAAGACTATTTTAACTTTTGTACCCAGTACCTCCATGTACCAATTTGGACCATTTCAGATTTATACCTTCCTATGGTTAGTCACTATGACCGTGCCAAATTTTGTGCAGATTGGTTCAGCCATTCAGGAGGAGTATGCATCAGAAAAAATGCAAAGTGTAGTATAAGACAACAAAAAAATACTCAAATGACTTTTAAAGCCTTGCCTAGCCTGCCGAACCATAGGAAACGAGCCAAGCCTTCGTCTCTGCGCAGGCGCACTTTAGACTGAGCATGCGCAGAGACTATTTCTCGGCTCGGTTACTGTCTACTCTGTTCGGTTCGGCAGTCTTGAAGAGGCTTAAATAATGGTTTGAGAAGCATAATATCATAAGTACGTTTTAGAACGCGAGGAAGCTATGTGGCACACTAATTGGAGGACTATATTTACATTCAATAGTTGGCATTTGTATTTGTATTGACTATGTGTAGAGATTCTATTTTTACTCGAACAAAACATGCATTTTGGAAATTGTGCGTATCGTTAAACGAAGTAGAGTTAATAATAAAATGTTTGTTGCACATGATAATTTCACATCATGAATCATCCTTAATTTAAACACGTTAATAGATGTGAGCTTACTATCTGCAGAGCTGGATGAGTAAAGAGTTTTCATAAAACGTCTGTGATAAATTATCAGAATATACATAAATGTACCTACGAGATACAAACTACTTTCTTTGAGACTACGCCATTCGGGAAAGTGACAATTTTATTTAATTTTAAATAGTTTTGTGAGACAAGAGAAAATAATAAAAATGTTTAGTCTTTCCTTTGATTCCACAAAGTTTATTATAAAATTTATAATAAATTTTAAGCTGTAAAATTTATTATAGTATAATAATTTACGTAGCTGGGGTAGTATTTATTATCAGCGAGGCAAAGCTACATAGTTAATTGTTTTTTTGTTTTTTGTTTTTTTTTGGTATATTTAATTTGTCAAAAATATTAAAAAGACTATATGAAACATTATGTCGTTGTTATATCTATCTGAGAAATGCGGATAAAATATTTCCAAGTGTAAATGATAATTGGAGGGTATAAGGCAGAGTACATTGTGCGGAGTTGATAAGAGCTATAAGAAAAGAAGGCGAGTCCATATAATGATAAGATAATTAAATGATAACGAGTACACTCCCTGATCCTATGCATGACCAAACTACTGACCATACTCTTTGTAGAGTGCAATCACCTACTTGACCGTTCTTAATGGTTGTGATTATGCTAAAACTGATAAGCTTATATTTTATGTGTTTGGTCGACACCATTTTGGAAAGGACCGTATTTTCTATATAGCTTTACTTTTTGAATTCCTTTAGGCATTATCTCTGGAAGAAAAAGAGACAGTTTCTGTTATTGCGTGTTTTAAATAACAGCTGATTATAATTAATTAATTTTGTTGGCAAATAGTTAGCATCTAAATGTTTGTAATATGTATTTATATAGCTGTATATAAAAGAAATTGCAGTATTTTCTAATTGGCATTATCCTCTAAGTTGTAGAAATTGATAAAAAATAAGACAATTGATTACACTACAGCATTATCACAATTTGCATAATTATATGAATTGTGCAATAACAATCTGAACTGCATCTATTACAAGTTGTATTTAACTAGCAATGTGTGTATGTATGTTCGGGTAAAATCTTGCAACTGAACTTTAAGTTAGTTATTTTTTAAGCACACCCATGATATGAGTATCAGATGAAAGTGTTTGCTGTGAAGAATACGAAAAATAAAATGCCTTTACTCAAAATCCAATATGACGGATGGCCAAAGATAAAAGCTTGATTTTTTAAATTTTTTTTTTTTTTTTTTTTACTATTAATTTATTTTATATTTAAATTGCATTTTATTTGTTGCTTCATTTACGTCCCTATATAATTGGTATCCTTTACGTCCCGTACATTATGATCCTTCTTTGCTGTAATGGTCAAAAGCTGTTGCAAAAAATTAAATAGAGAAAGAAGACGAAGATAATAAGGCTGCCGTTAGATTGGTCTGGCGAGAAAATTGTTCTCCAAGGCCGTGATTCTTCCTGTAGCAGCAGTCCATGATGCATTGCATTTTAAAGTGTAGTGTGTGTGCAGTGCAATTTGGGTTTCAAGAGCATTCGTCAGATCATAGCTGTATTTTTCACAGCAAAATTGATTGAATTGAGAAAATGTTTCAGTTGAATCCACCACACTAGTGGTGGAGTTGTACCGTAAATTCGCCACGATACATATTTTGACAAATTTATTGCTCATTATAAAGCCCAAGTGCTTAGGTTTCAATGTTCACAACAGCAAGTAATATTTAAGTAATACCGTATTTTCTTTGTGACATTATGCCAAGACGTAGTCGTGAAGAAATTACCGAAAATACCTAAATAGCTATAAGGGTGGAGGGTAAGAAGACTGGGTTTAGAATCCCCACAGGAGAGGAGTCATTTATATATTATTGTATAATTTGATAAAATAAATAATAATAATTAATTAAAACCACAAAAACTCGTGTTCACAAAACAAAATAAGGTGGTCGTTCATTACCTTCTTCTATTTATTTATTTAAATAATTATTTAATAATTTGTTTTTACTGGTCTTATATTACTTTGCTTGGTAAGTTTCATTGCACACCTATTACCCCAATTTTGAACCACTTCCCGTCATTCAATCTTCCCCAAATTTTGCAAATAGAAATAATTAAGGTGAAGAATACAGAAACTAAAATATAAATAATAAAAAAACAAAATGGCGTCATATTTATTTGCTTTTTAAGTTTCATCGCACACCTATTACCCCAATTTTGAACCACTTCCCGTCATTCAATCTTNGCACATAGAAAAAACTAAGGTGAAAAATACAGGATCAAAAAAAAAATAGTACATAAGACCAGTTTTCAAAAATGGAATTTTTATAGTAATTATTTTAAAGGTAAAAAAAAACAAGTAATATTTATGGAAACCACAGGACTATATTTATTGAGAAAATTTAGTTCAAGTTGTACAATAATATTGCATTAGTATGATTGGACAAATTTTTCTATTTCTCAAGTATTCTTTCTATGATACACCTAATTTTAATTATTTTTAATAATTAATTTTGAGTAATTTTTGTGCTTATGATATGTATATTATTATGTATAACGTTAATGTCATAGTTGACCGTTTTACTCTTAGTGCTCTAGGCGCTCGCCCATCTATCAATGATTCAAGGCGAATAAAGGTCGTGGGTTCGATCCCTCGCCGTGATGCTCAGATTTAAATAGCTCACTGATGACCCATCATACCCTCTTCGGCGGGACAATGAACAGGTATGATATGAGAAGTGCCTGGAACTCTCCACCACAGGGGTAGTAAAATGTAAAATGGGCCCAATGAGGCCCATTTTAGAGACTGCTAGGTTCGAACAAGTTGTTCGTCCTTCCCGCCTAACCACTACTACTACCAATCGTTACCTAAATGCACACTCTTTTGCCTGGTCAATTTATCCATTTTGTCCCCTCCTTGATTCCTTTCCTCTTAGAATTAGATTCAATACCAAGTTCCTAGTTCACTCATGTTCCAAACATCACTATTTAGATTGTAATTTTAGTAAAGTATCGTATTATAGTTCATATCTATATAATGAAGTAAATCAATTTTACGAAATTTAGTTGTTAAAACTATGTTGATTTAATCAAAAAGCGTACCTCACTAATTTTATCTTTTTCTTCAGTAAAGTTAAGATGCATTTTAAAAAAAAAAAGAACTGTTCTTAAACGGGGTGAATCTAGGCACCAATTTTAATATTAAAATTCCAATCAATCCAAATAAAATTAGCTTCAGTAAAATGTCATCAAAGATATAATTAAATTAGTGATTCAATCAAGTCATAAATAAGAAGGGGAGGTACAAATGTTATGTATTCCTTCTATATAACAGATGTTCTCGAACTCAAAATTAAAAATTGTCATTACAATAAAGAGTGGGGAATTAGCAAACCGGCTGATGCAGTTGCACTGTAGAGAGGAAGGAGGTAAATGTAGGCGAAACGTTACTGGGAGGATGGCGTGGTACAGGATACCTGGACAGGCCTCCCTTGCAAGTCTTCCACCTGGAGGTTGAACCAACATCGCTTCAAGGTTGTTCACCTCATTCTTCCCAGGACATCCCAACTCATCTGATCTGCACCACTTGATCTGCCTTTACCTAACTTAATACTCTTCGTCTCTCCTTCTAACCACGCTAATATAACAATCTTTAATTACAGTCTTATACACAGGTAGCGCATCTATACAAAGTTACATTCTTCTCCTTTATGTGGATTACATCACTTCTTTTTTCTTTTACCTCTTTTAAGTATCTAGAATACAATAGACTATACTTTGCACCACGTGGCTTTTTTTTATAATAGAAGCCATGTTATTTTACTACACGTTTAATATAATAAAAAACAGACAAATAACGCTTTAATTTATTTATTAACTCTAGTAGTAGTAGTAGTCTAGTACTTACTAGAACGGGTAGGACGAACCACTTGTTCGAACCTTGCAATTAGGCCATCTTTTAGGCCCTTTTTACGCCCCGCGGTAGACAATTCCAGCCACTTCACACATCATAAATTTGTACATTGTACCGCCGAAGCGAGTATGATGTGATCATTAATGAGCCATATAAATCAGAGCGTCACGGCGAGGAATCGTGATGGCCGAGCAGACGTGGTAAGTAATTTAACCCACACGGCCACGCTGGCTCTCATATTTATTAACTCTAAATTATGATTATTTTATTTTTTACTTTTTAATTTTCGTAGAACATATAGGGAGGTAGTATTATGGATGAACAAAAATATGTTGAGATTTTAACTTATTTACACGTTTTAAAGTTCTATGAGTCCAAAGAAATGGCAAAGAGCGCATTCAAAGCTTCACGTGCTGTAGCTAACCCTTCAAGCTTGGTTCAAAGGGACATAACTTTTCTAAAATAAATTCTTTATAATTATCTTTCCATGGTCTTCATCTCCCTCGACCTTTTATTCCTTCCCGTTTAGCATCGTAGCTTTGATTTCGGTACCTAGCCTTGTCCATCCTCAGAACACGTCTAAACCGCAACTGGTTGGTCAGGAGGAACGGTATCTTGAATAGAATTAATTTGTAATTTATCCTGGAAGGTTTGATTTCTAATTGAAAATAAATCTGATTTAGCTAAAAATGTTAAGTGAGAAATCCAAACAAATTTCTGTTAAACAATTCATAAATATGTTTCATAATAAATTAGATGTCAAATTTAGTATTACATTGTATATAAGGAAGTTTGTACGAACGTGTCGAACCAATTTAATTAATTAAATACAGATTATGACGCAAGTAGTTTCAAATATATGACTATTTTATAATTAGCTACCGGAGACTTGACTTAGCCAAATCCCTCTACTCTCAACTTGCCTAAAATCCAGGTATAAACACCGACATGCATCTGGTGAGTTCGAATCCAAGAGAGCTGAGACACATTTCACACTGATGATCTCATCAAGAAGATGAGCAAAAGTAAAGTGGCCGATCCCCTGTTAATAACCTCATGTTTTGTTGATCCAGGACTTAAGACAAACGAGGATAAAAAAGTGGTAAAAGCTCATTTTGTGTTAAAATTTTCTTGTATCGACGAGTGAATCATATACCTTAATAATGCTGTCAGTTAAAATTTTCTTGTATCGACGAGCGAATCATATACCTTAATAATGCTGTCAGTTAAAATTTTCTTGTATCGACGAGTGAATCATATACTTTAATAATGCTGTCAGTTAAAATTTTCTTGTATCAACAAGTGAATTAAATACCTTAATAATGGTGTCCCTGTGAAAGTATTTGTTTTAAATTTAATTATTGTCAATGTCTTTCAAAATGTACAGTGTTTTATTTTATAGTCACAGTCCCACAGTAGAAAAGGTAATGGAACAGAATACACAATGCACACAACTTACGAACTCTCTTACTCCTAGACAAATTTTAAATCTGTGAGAGCCAAAATTATATATTTAACATAATTATTAACGAAAGAAAGGAAAAAACTAAAGGTCTGTCCCCTTTTTTATTATAATCTTATACATGTATGTATATTATATTATTTGAAATCAAGAGATACGTTCTCGATTACTGTTTATCAGATCGAGCAAGTAACGACCGTAGTTATCTCCTCATATAATAACTTATTAACTGGGGCCGGCGTGGCCGAGTGGATAACATCCTCGGCTCTGAAACCAAGGTCTGAAACCCGACGTGAGTTCGAATCCCGGAGGGGTCAGACATGTTTCACACTGATGATCTCATCGAGTAGATGATTAAAGTGGTCGGATAACCCCCCGTCCTGTAATGACCCAATGAGCAGTCGAACGGGACTAAAAACCCAAAAAAAAAAAAAAAAAAAAAAAAAAAATTATTAACTCCCGGTAATGAGAGCCAGCGTGGTCGTTTGGGTTAAATTACCACTCCTGCTGTGCCATCACTGAGTCATGAGTGGAAGGTTGATGGAGTTCGATTCCTCGCCGTGACGCACTGATTTATAAGGCTCACTATTTATCGCATCATACTCGCTTTGGCGGTACAATGTACAGAGGTATGATGTGTGAAGAGGCTGGAACTCTCTACCACGGGAATAGTAAAAAGGGCCTAAGTGATGCCTAATTGCTAGGTTCGAACAAGTGGTTCGTCCGACCCGTCTAGTATTAGTACTAGGACTTACTTTACTACTACGACTAACTCCCGGTAATAATCCTCAATATGATGTAACATATTCCTCTAGTAATTATTGTTAAAGGTTAATGTATGCCAAGATAATGAATTATATATATATTATTTGAATATTCTTCTTATAGCATAATATATTCAAATATTAATAGTAAAGTAATTAATAGAAAATATTTATTGAATAATTTGATAAATAATCACCTTCTTCAATTTTGATTTTACACTGCATCTAATCTATGCAACACTTTTTGTGAGGTCAGGGAAATGGTATTTATATTTTCAGTGTTGATAGCGTGATTTGAAGCCTCACTCATTTATTTAAGAAACAAGAAACCTGTTAACACTTCTTCTTCATATAGTTTTTAAGTTAAAGTTAAGTTTTAAATTAGCTCTCTCTTTTGTATTTAGTCATTATATAACAATTATTCTTAATACACTGCTACTTACCAACATATTTTGACAGTGTAATAAAGTTAACTTGTTGAATTATTCGAATTTATTCCTCTTCTTTTACATTGTTTATTAAACATCCTCGTGGATTTTTCTCCCTCGTAGAATTAGGAATTTAACATTCCTGAATATTGAATAGCTGCATGCATTATTAAATTGTAAATAACAGATATAAAGGGTTTATTATAACGGACCGTTTGTTATCTATTTTGTATAATCCTCTTTTATAAAGTCTGCATTAAACTGTATATTTATAAACTTCATCATCTATTATGAGTTCTTACTTCAGTATCTATTATGAGTTCATCATCTGTCATTTGTTTTTTCCTGTTATATCATCAGTTTATTGACCAATACGTAAAACAGTCTGTTATGTGCTGCAGCTTAAGTCAATATTTTGTGTTTGTAAAAAAAATAAATAGTATGATACATAAGTCATATGTGAATATAATATATTATATCATCCTGGTGGCACCTCAACATTAAGTTTTAAATTAGCTCTCTCTTTTGTATTTAGTCATTATATAAGTCACTGTTCAATAATATTCTATTTAAATACAATACTTGGTTTTCTTTTCATGAAAAAGATCCAATTTCCCTGAAAAGCAGTATTACTGTTACTATTACTAGAATCCAGAGTTATTGTTAACATTCACTAGAGCCACTTTTACCACTATCCAGATTTAACGTTACCACTAACTAGAGTTGATGTAACCAGTATCCAGAGTTACTGTAATTAGAGTGTATGTGGCCAGAATTCAGAGTTACTGTTACCTGTAATTAGAGTGTATGTGACCAGTATCCAGAGATACTGTTACCTGTAATTAGAATGTATGTGACCAGTATTCAGAACCTGGAATTAGAGTGTACGTGACCAGTATCCAGAGTTACTGTTACCTGGAATTAGAGTGTATGTGACCAGTATCCAGAGATACTGTTACCTGTAATTAGAATGTATGTGACCAGTATTCAGAGTTACTGTTACCTGTAATTAGAGTGTATGTGGCCAGAATCCAGAGTTACTGTTACCTGGAATTAGGTGTACGTGACCAGTATCCAATGTTACTGTTACCTGTAATTAGAATGTATGTGACCAGTATTCAGAGTTACTGTTACCTGTAATTATAGTGTATGTGGCCAGAATCCAGAGTTACTGTTACCTGGAATTAGGTGTACGTGACCAGTATCCAATGTTACTGTTACCTGTTATTAGAATGTATGTGACCAGTATTCAGAGTTACTGTTACCTGTAATTAGAGAGTATGTGTGTGACCAGAATCCAGATTTACTGTAACCAGTAATCGGAGCGTATATAATCAGTATCCAGAGTTACTGTTACCAGTAATCAGTATTGCTTTTAATCCTTTAATCAAACGTAAATTTCTATATAGGTAAGTGATATGATAATATAGGGAGCCGATGAGATGATAACGATATTGATAAGGGCGTGGAACACGTGTTGTTTGTATATGACGCCACCTAGCAAGTATTGATTCAGACAGGAGACGCCCTTCTACCCTCCAGACTCACTCAACAACCCTTCACGCTCAATATAATTACACCTTAAACTTTGATTTCTCTCTATATGTCAATTTTACCTGTAATATGTAAAATCCTAGTATGAAGTTCCTATAAGAGACCTAGTGCTCGCTAAGAAATCGTAATTCGATCTACCATCTTGGTTCAAGATGGTGGCTATTTATATGTAAAATTTGAAAAAATCATTTGAACCAATTGCACTAGAACCTTTGATTTTGAAAGGTAGATTCCTTTCATGACATAAACAACTTTTGTGAATGGAGTTTTTAATCGGCCATACATTTATTAAATGGCAACTCTATAGCATCAATGTATTCTCGCTTATAGAAAAATAAATTGTAATGTTTTTAAGTCCATCAAATTATAATAATACATTACAAATTTAAAAATAACACATTACGTAGCGAGTTTTTACTTTTTCATTTATTAATTTTAATATATTTTGGGAAAATTTATAATAAATATACCTCTTCTATGTTGGGAATTGAAAAAAATTGTTCTATACTAATATAATATGTAATCAAATAATAATTTTGGTTCCTTCTGTCTAACCACTTTTTGAAGACGGAGTACATTCTAATTAAAAAGGAGGTGTGGCCAGTGAGTCTACATCAACAATATTAATTTATAATTTAATCTTCTTGATCTCATCCCATATTGATAATGAGATTATCTTTGCAATGGCCTCATAGATACTTACAGATGACCACATACAGAGTCACTTTGCGGTGACCAAACTGTGAATAAATTGTCTCTAAAATTAATTAAATGAAAACATTTTTAGGAGAACAAAATTAGTTTTAAAGAATCGTACAGAAACATGCATAAAAAGAAATGAGATAATATCAAACGAATATATAATTAAGTATGAGTATGTACAAGTATCACTAAACCGTAAAATGAGCCTTAAGTCTGAGTTGTAAACTCAGCTCAGACCACTTTATTTCCTAATTTTGCTAACATATGTTTAACTTGCCAAGTTGCTAGTTGTCTTTTTATTTTGTCTCCTTTTTTAGTATCTCTTAAATTAAAAAGTAAGCCAATTCTCAAGAAAATGGCTGCAAGTTAAAAATATTCACAATTTCATCTAATATTAACTATAAGGAGAATCTGTCATATTTTTTAAAATATAAACTATAATATAATGTTTTTTACTTTTCCTCACTACTAATAGTAGGGAGTAATTTTTTTTTTAATTTTAATAGGGGGAAAAAATTGTATTTGATAATGTTTTTACCCTAAAACAAATTGTAGTCCTAATTTTATTTTTTATGTTTTTTAAATAAAAATAAATTGGTTCTGCGAAAAGTCTCACTTAAACAGGGTTTCGTTAATATTGTGAACATGCACTTAGTATAAGGGGGGGGGGGGACAACAACAAAAATGTTGATTTTTTGGTGTTTCATATTTTTATCTCATTTGATTTTAAAGTTTTTAGAACGTACAGATTGACTAACAGACACAAAAACAAAACTAAGCCCCCTTTCACATGTATATGAGTATGAAGATGAATTATACTTTAAACATTTTAAATCTAATCAAATAATTTTAAACAAGAAAAATTACTAGAAAAAGGCACAAACGAAAGGAAAATACAAGAAATGATAAATTCTTTACCTCTACAGGGAGATGAATAAATAAATAATACAAGGAAATCCTTAAGTACATGCCAAGATTGAACTGAATTAATAAATAACTACGAGTTAAAAGGAAAATAAAAGGGTTTATTTAAAGGGAGAAAATATGAATGAATGGAGTTGGAAAAAAAATACAGCGAAATAAAGTTTAGAATAAATAAGAAATGATAATGAATAGAGAGATATTTATCAAATAAATAATTTACTTAAAATGTAATAAATAATGTGTTTTCTAGAGATGATTAATTATATAGAAAATAAAATTCAAAAAATAATTAACAGCATTTAATTATTGTAAATGTACCACAATGTGGAATATTCGAATATCAGTAGAAAGATAAAAAAGAATGGCTTTAATATTTTAATTTCATAGCTTGAATTCAGTCTTTTACCCATCAATAACTGTCGGTGTTCACCTATTATAGCTATACACGAATGGGAAATTGCTTATGTGAAATGGTCACTAACTGGTTAGGCCAATTGTAAAATTTATATTTATGGAACTCTCGAAGCGAATCTCTAACCCCATTACATCCATTTGTGGACTGCTACCTGCTACACTATAGATATGTACTACATTTTCATGTGTTAAAAAAATGATAAATCCTGATTTGGGATTCAACAAGTTAGGAGTTTCCAAGAGTGGTATTAAATCCGTATTTAATACGAAATAAAAAAAATCGGGTACGTGGTACCTCGGAACTTTCCTCACCTCAGAGGCCACTAAAGTGGCATGCTTCGCAGCCGGAGAGAGCAGCATTGGACGTGGTCATTACTTGGATGGGTGACCGTTCTAAACTAACTGATTTATTATCATTCTTTAAAAAAACCTTATTTTTAATACCTACCTATATTTTATTTAATTATTTTAGGTTTGGCGGTATTTTGAGAATGTAAACAAACTTTGACGTCATCAAAATCATCGCACTAATAAATAATTATATTCGCTTATAAATTTTAAACTAATAAATGGAATTTCATCGGGTTTTTTATACTTGTTCCTTAATTTTTTCCGGTTCCAACGATATACCATATGTCAAAATCCTATTTATACTTTCGGTATTATTAACCGTCAAAGTTTAAAAATTCAAAAATTTATAACTTCAAAATGGCGGCCAATATCAAAATGAAATTTGCCGGGCTTGTTTGTCATACAGAGAGGTACATTCGTGCCAAATTTCAACTCGATCAGGACCATTTTCGATTTACTAAGATTTTTTTTAATTTTTGCTGACTAAGCAAACTGGGTTCAAGATGGTTGATTTTCTGGGCGGCACAACTACAGGTTAGGTCTGATTTTTCTGCCAAGATCAACTCTCTAGGTTAAATACCTTGGGCGCTACGATGATAATACACATACACACATACATACGTCATGCTGAAAACCACTCAGAAGGTCTTAAAAACACCTAAAAAGGATAATTCCGTTGAAATCTAGAAAAAAAAAAAAATTGGTGAAAACAATACTGTTCCTTCTATTAGTAGTGAGGAAAAGTAAAAAACAAACTTTTTCTTGGTTACTTTTGTTAAAGGTTGTATATTATTTTGTAACCTTCACCTTTTATAACCATGATTTTTATTACGTATTTTGACAGATTTGACTACAGTTTCTACAGAAATACTCTAGGTTAGCTCACACCGACGCTCTGCGCATGTTAGGATCGAGTTCAGGTGTTTCTATGCAACTATGATCCAAATACGATCCCAGAATTTAGTGAATTGTATAGGGATCGGGATCGTACTTAATCCGTTTGGAATCTAGGTTTCCATGGATACTTTGGATCCAAAAAACTGTATTCTACCCGTATTCATTCTGTATCATAGAGAATAGACTTAAAATAGAGTTGACATTTGGCGCGATTTCTTGTCCCTTCATGAAAAGCATGGAAAGTGACATCAGCGCTATCTGTTGTTCGTTGCATCAACTAAAAAAGGGGTGGGGATGAAATTCCTCTATGCCTCTACTAGGTGTCGCTAGTTGTCATCCCCTAAAATTCGCATTTTATAAATACTATGCTTTAGTTATTACAAGTGTCACTTTATTTTGTTTTTTATCACATCTTTTTTTAAACATTTTATTTAGTAACAAAATGTTCATATAAAGTAATTTAAAGTAACAACTTGTAATAAACTAAGCATAGTATTTATGAAATGAGAACATAAAGTAAAGAACAAACCTAATATACTTTTTTGTCACAACCTTTTTATTTTATTATTTTATTATTGGTGTTAGAGCAGCCTGGAACACAGCATTTTCTGAATCTTCTGACCATAGTAAAAGGAAATTGATGTCGGTGAATTTAAAGAAAACAACAAATTATAAGGCTTCGAAAATGATTTACATTACTCTTTAAGTACCCACTGAAAAAATTAGTAAAAAAAAAATAAACGTCAACAATCCTTTTAAATTAATTATCTAAGACCAAAATAAACCGCTGTCATTTTTTTTGTCCCCCTATTTCTTAAAAATTTTGAGAGCAGCGCATTCTATGAGCCGTTGCACGAACTATTTTCCAAGTTTTGTGTCGCGTCATTATGGGACACGGGATTTTTCAACGAATGCCACCCCCCTGTTCTGTATTTAAACTTCATGGAAACGTAGTAAGAGTTAGTTAGCAATCAAAACAGACATCAATCAATAAGTTGTTACACTGAAGTGTCCTACGATTGGATTTTCCGTGTTTTGATCTCTATTCATTAACTCATGTGCAATCAAATCGCACGAGAATAATAGTTCAATGTTATTGCAACCAACTACGATGGTTTGGTTGGGATCGTGGGAAAGGAACGCTTTCCTTAGTAAACTTGGGCCGTGGAAGACGTAGAATATTAGAGGAAGAGGATAACGTCCAGTAGTGCAGTCCTTGCAAAAGGACATATCTTCTTCACTGAACAGACTGCAAAGAAGATCGGGATGTCACCCGGGGAACGGAAATATCTGTTGGAGCAGGGGCTACCATCATAGAAGATCTGCCTGAATATAAATTTCAGCTATTACAAGGGTCTCTTCTTCACAGAAGATCGGGTTAAATAGAAATTTCGTCTAAAGAAATGCTCACCTCCTCATAACTCATCGGGTTATAGATATTTCTTTTTCATACCCTCTGCTAGAAAGGCAATGATTAAGTAAGTTAAGTAATTACCTTAAGAATATCTGGCTGAGAATTGAGAAAAGAGAACTAGGTCAAAATCAATTCCCACGCATGTTTTCACATTTATATTCTCACTACAGAAAAATTGAAATTGAATAGTTAAATATTAGATTTATTTGATTGTTTTTATATATATTACAAACCTTTGGAGTTTTATTATCAGCTTATCTTATCTTCTTGAAATGTGTAAAGATTAAGGCAGCAAGTTCAGTCTGTTGATTTATTATAAATCTAAACTGCTATATTTTCGTTAAATTTTAACTCTATGCTACTAGTTACTACTTGTAAATGTAAATAATAACAAACATTAATTCGAATTAAGTAAAAGCGACAAACATACATTTATATATTTATTCTACTGGCAGTCTCTCATTTATAATTTAAGCTTATAATAAATAGAATCCAAAAAGCAAAATTGACGAATTGATTGTCAAAAAACCATGGTGCTAATGTTCGGGCGACTTTAATATATTACTATCAATTAAGTTAATAAATAATTCACTACTAACAAATAACATTAATCAGTGACCTGATCAACAAACCAACATGGTTTTTTAANTCTTACGAGAAATATACGAGAAATATAGGAGAGAAATTGTAGAAGAATAAATATTATCAAAGTCTCCGTAAGAGAGTTGTTTTTTATAAGTAGATCCGATCTAGAAGTTACTCGCGCTGCCAAGTAGAAAAGGTAACGGCATCGACATAAATAAATATTAAGTTTTTTATTTATTTATTTTTTATTATTTATTTAAATCATAATTTAAATGAAATTATGATATTGTTTGAGTTTTATTCCAACACATCACATTTTTTAACAACACATTTTTAAGTCCATTATTATTATTTATTGATCCATTTTTTACTCACTATAAGCAAGTTGAGCAATTTTAAAGTCACTAACTTGTTTATTATTTATTATCTCTTTGTGCAGTGTGCAGCCGTAATATCTATCACTATAATCTCTTTGTACCATAATTACATCCATTAATCGGCCATTAAAACCATAATTAATAATAATATTGCTATCTTTATATAAGGACATTCCAATTTTAACTCAAGTCAGAACTGATCCTTCATACTAATCTTAACTTCTTTGAAAATCGAAACCGATATACACTTAACGCACGTCTTGAATAATAAGACAAGAGGTACGATAAAGCATTCAGTCTGCATTAGGATTGTTTTACACTAGTCCACTTCTTGATGTTCAAATTACCTTCCAATTAAAGTTTGTATACAAGTGCCGCTCGTTAACATAAGGATGCTGAAAGCTGTCTTACGAAATAGCCTGACCATTGATAAAATGAACATTTATACCAGATTTCAACTAAATCGATCAACGATTAAGATTAAGAGCTCACCTTTAAAGATGAGACTGCGGAGTAAAGATTAGAGTAAAAGTTTGACTCTTTAAACCCTATTTACACCTAACGACTTATTGATCAGACAAGACGTTTGGAGATCAGAAAAGATGTTATACAGATTATACAAGGCGTTAACTGGGCTTTTTAACATGTGAGTAACCTCGGATTTCGCAGACGAGAGCGAAACCTTTCAGACACATTGATTTGTTAAAAGTTTATATTGTCATTATCAATTTTAGAAACCTTAAAAATTCTGAAAGAAAGTTCTTAATTATTATTATTGATTGTAATTATTATTATCTTAATTATTCATTATTATTACTCATATTATAACTATTATTATTCATAACAATTTTATTGCAGAATGTAAAGATATTCTGAATATCTAGGGGTCAAAAAACCTGTGTTTTGTTTTGTGACATAGAAACCTCACATCTATATCCTCCAACCTCCAATTCTAGTTTATAGTTTTACAGGTAGATATCAAAACGCTGGATACTAGAAAAGAATGTTCACGAATATGTGTCTAGAAAGGTGAAACACGTGCTTCAACAGAGGCCCACCGTTAGCTTGTGTAAAGATCACAGCCACAACGCACGTTCCAAGTCCCAATCCTCAAAATCAACAAACCATTCCATTAGATACGAACTATAGAAACGAAGATCAATAATGTACTATACATACATTTCATTTTTAAAAACACTCGTGGGGAAAAGTACTTCATTTTAAAACGCTTTTGTGGTAAATTTAGTAGCAATAGGATAATATTTAATTGTTTTAGCAACATTTTATGGACTTTCAATAAATAGACATTAGTAAAAAAATGTCTATTTTTTTTTCTTCGCTTTAGTAAATAATGCTTTTAGTTAAATAAGTTATCATTTACTTATATACATCATTCTTAATTAACTTAATTTTCTACAGACTTTTAATGTTCTTAATATTACGTGATATATCTTTACTATGTCCTGAACTGATAGCAAAAGGGCTTAACAGATCCTCCAATGATTGCAACGTGGGGCGTCACATTATATGTTTCAAATTATGATGGGAGGGCACTTAAAGGAGGACCACTGACCACGGTCTAGTAAGATGCCATTGTGTCAGCTTCGTGTGCTCTATCGCTAAACGTGTTAATATAACTCAATCTTTAGCGAAAGACGCGCTAGTAATTTTTTGAGACTTATGCGATGATTCTTTGATCTTAGATTTAGGTCCTATTTTTTGTTTGAGAGTGATGTAGCACCTGTCTTTCCATATTTATTATTATTGTTTAAATAAAGAATAATATAGTAATAGCTACCGGATTCGACCATCTTAGTTATATTAGCTCGCTCATTGTGAAGAGCAGACGACTGATATTATGTTAAAACTTGTGTAATATTATTGAAAAGGTTGTGAAAAAAGAAATTCGTTCTTAAGAACAATTGCGCGCTCTACTACTACGATGTTCTGATGTTGTGCAATTATATTAAAAATCTAGTGGTCTAGGGGCCATTTTAAACTTTAATATCGCTATATTGTAAGTAAAGAGCGAAAACTTAGTGGTTAGGCATCCGCGTGAAAGTCAATTGCATTTGAAGTAATAGGTCATTGGAGCTTTTGTTTCTAGGTTATTGTAGTTATGTATTCGATGATCATCATTAAATAAACATTACACCCTTGATTATCCCTCTAGCATAGAAGGCGGAATGTCATAACACCAAGAACTTCTTAATTCTAAATGAGAGAAAAGAAGTAAATGAGGCAAAACAAATAAACCTTAAACTTAACTATAGATATACGATAAAGTTAAAAAGAAAGTTTATTAGAAAATATAACTTAAAAGACTTTGCAAGTTATTAAGTATGGATTCTATTATTCAAATATATAATAGCAACATCGATATTACCAGACATGAAACAATGTATAATGTAAAAGAAAGAACAAGCTATAATGGAATATTAATGTGAATAGTGCATGTTGACCTACACCTGGTTAAATATTCAGAGGTTCAGAAAGGAATTATATGTATATGGAGTTGATTAGATCAATACACAAGCATGGATAGAGTAAACAGTGCTGTAATATCACGTGAGTTAAGGGGTCGAATAAAAATACTCTTTGTATATACATACACTAAATTACAGAACATCTGGTCTGTTACCACGCCTTCCCTTCTTATAAAAGACATTTCTATCTTTCTGCAAACATTTTCAACTTTGTGAATCATCCATGAATTGAAGCTTTAGTGAAGGTCGTTGTAAAGGATTAAAAAAAAACGTCTCTTCGTCCTCATCTTCATCCCTTGACCACTCAGAAATATGATCGTGTAGGGGAAAATGATGATGAGTGATGTAAAGGGGAAAATATTGTTCATGATGAGATTATAGATACCCCCATTATATAATAGTGACTATTGATTGTAAAGAAAACTATCATTGATAGTAACCAAGATGAGACCTATGATCATATAAATAAAAGAGATATTGAGGATCTGCATAGTGTGCATAGCCTAGTGGTTAGTGTTGGGGTTGCTCCCTTACCTTGTTACCTTGGACACAGCAGAAATCAAATTTCACTGATAACAGCGATTTGATAGCTAGTGAAGGCGGAAAGGTTGCTAAAGTAGGGTTTTACACAAAGTAGTATCACAGATAAAATTATCTTCTCTTCCAAGAATTGAGCAGGGAGTAAGTGTCCAAGGTACAAACTGTCCCTTCCCCCCTTCCCCCTGCCTGTGTCTGTAAGGGAATCTGCCCCAAGGTGACATGAAATACTTTTATCTTGAATAAATTTATCATTAATTAAGTGATAAATAGAATATGAAATTCATCTTGAATCTGCCCTACTCGTAAATCTCCTGGAACTTTTGATCTCAGGCACCAAAAAACCTCTGGTGATTTGTGATGTTCACTGTATTGATTAGGAAAGCAACAGACAACAGACTAGATTTAATTAAATCACCTTTACTACTAGTATTTTTTTATGATCAAAATCTTCTATCTAATTTGCTCCTCTTTAATTTTTAATAGTTAATACTTTGTTATCTCTTTCAATAACAAAAGAAAACTGGTGCTTGAGGAATAAAATCCCAAAACTTGGCCTGTTAATCCATTCAAACGTTAAAACCGCATTGTTATTTATTAATAGTAGTTATTTGTTCATTGAAATTGTAAGAAGAGCGAATACCCAGGGGTAAGGTTGAAATCAATTTTAAATTTGGCTAAATAGCCAACTCGATTTGACGCACTAACACCACATTGAGTGCCCACTTACTTCTTATGTAAAGAATCGTGGGTGTCATCTAAAAAAAATCATTCGTCTCTCTCATTAATCTACCGAGATCAAATTAAAATTCTAAATTTAAATAGAAAAAAATCACAATTTTGCCTAATTAATACATTATTCTATATCAAATATGTTTAAATTGTGTAGGAAATGTTTTAGTTAATTTTAAATTCTCCCATTAAAAAAAAAAAAAAAAAAAAATGGACAGCAATAAATAAGATGTTAAATGTTAAAATGAATTACCTTACTAAATGTGAATAGCTATAAACAATGTTGAACTATATCTTACCAAATACGTTTCAGACATCCAAAAATAGATTTAGTCTTGTGACAAGTCGTGTACGTCCCTTTATTTTTAGTGACCACATACTAATTTTATTAACAAGTAACATTAAACGTTAACCCCCTTGTCAAATTACTTCCTTTTGATTATTAACTTCATTTTTGGTAACGCTAATATTTCAACATCTACCTCATTATGCATTATTTTATGTTCATGCGACCATTTTCCCCGTGACAGAACCTAGTTAACAGCGTTTTTTTAATATTTATTTAATAGAAGTAATTTCCTATTTTACTACGTTTTTATTAGCTTGCTTTCTTGTTTGTTTGTCCAGTACAAATCTTGCAATCGATTTTAACTAACTTCCCAAGTAGCTAGACATTTTAAACTTTTAGAATAGCTCAAAACACGATGACAATGCAATATTTTAATACTTTTAGCCATCTTTTAGCAGAATTTAATTCGTTTTCCACAAATGTTTCTGTATGGAAAATTAGTTCGGAAAAAATTCGTTTTAATTGAGTTATTACAAGTTATTTTATTTGTTTTGGTATATCCCATTATCATCTTCATTTTGACAGGTTTCAAATTTATGATTTATGATAGAAAATTTAAAAACTTAGTATATAAAAAGTTATTTTTATCTTGCAATTTTCATATTTACATTAAAAAATTACCTGCCACAATTTTGAGGGAAACGCAGAAAAAACAATGTTGGCCAGAGTAAGAACAAGGTTATGTTTATAATTAATCCTTGTTTGATTTGTTTAAACCTCTTGCAATTTAATTTAAGGCGGGCATTTGGTCTGTTGTCAACTATTTTAGCCATTTATAAATACCCAGGTGGGTACGAGTGAGTTTTATCAGCTGATACGAGACTCATACACCTCTATGATTATTATTACTTGTTGTACAGACTAATCGTATGATGAACCTCCTTATCTTTGAATTCATAGTCGTTATCTAGTGCATTTTACTCTATATCGTATATTTTCTCTTAGAGATCACTCATTCTTATCTCTCTAGACAAATAGATATTTATTATCAATACAATTATTTGTTCCTTTCAATATGAGTAATATAATATTGATTTATTTCTATCTTTAGCGTATCTATCATAGTGTATAATTCTAATGTCTCAACACCATCACAATGAACTAACTTCTAACTCTTCAAACGTTTGTCATCATAATTTAAATTCAAAATAAATAAATGATCTAAAGTATCTTTAATGAATGAATGAAATAAATGATCCAAGTATCTTTAATGGGACAATAGACGGGGGTCTAAAGTGCCGTGAGTTGGTTCCAGTAAAGGATGGTACAGCTGTGCTCGACTTGGCGGGGGCACGACCGTGCCCCCAGATTCAATATTCCAACAATATCCATGGTAGACTGTCGTCTAAATTTATGGTGTGAACAAGTTTTTAAAAAAGAGAACGGATTCGATACATTAATGTTTTATCCAAATGTTTATTTCGAATATCAGGATGCATCTTATATTCGAGGGTGTCTTTTATTCGATGCAATACAGTAATTTTGATGGTATCTTATTTTATCAAAGTTCAAAGTTAGCTCCTAATTATTATTTTAAACTCAAGCTTTTCCATACACACAGTACTCGTACTCAGTACTCATATTGCGAAACTTATCGCATTAGACTTTATTTATACTCAAGTGATCACTAGTCCAAAATCGTTTTAAAATAATTTGTTTTATCGATCCTCTTAAAAAATTAGTAACAATTTAAATGATAGATAATTGTAAACTTCCACTTTCAAAGGAGCAAAAAAGGGTTAATAGAAGAAAGGGATAAATCTAGAGCCAACTATTCTTCACGACTGAATGCCCAGAGCATCCTTTAGAATTCCACAATAAAGGAATCTTTTAGAATTTAGTAGACGAGGAAATCGAGTGAAAACGTTTGGCATTTTCATTAAAATGAGAGACATCCCTTTTCTTGAAAACTCCTATAGAAACTCCACTTCTAACTAATTGCATTCCACTATTTTCTTTTTTCCGGCTAAAGACTAGTTGGATGGCGTTTATTGAATTTCAAACAGGCTCGAATATAGTATGGTGATGCAACCGAAATAGCCCTCAACTATATAATTGAAATCCTTATGCGCATATCTGCCTATAAATTCCTTTCAACAACCTATTCATCGTTTTAAAACGCATAACATATTATTAACAAGATATTATAACCTTTATCCCATGTCATGTTAAAATAATTTTGTTGATAATTGCACAATTATTATTTTTACTAATTATGAAAACTTAAGTTGATGATATAAATTGACACAACTTAGTAAGATCTAGTGATGGTCAGATGACAGGTACAAGAAATATCATAATTTATATCAAAATTAAAAAAAAGAGATAAATTCTCTTTATAATAGTTTTTAAGAAATGTACTTTTACACAAATAATGAGGCATTAAAAAAGGTTATTGATCCATACAAAACAAAAAAACGGAGAATCCAGAAATATCACGAACCAGTTTTAAGTGGAATGATTCAGACCAGTTAGGATCTGGATCTGAGATCAACTGGGCTCTATTTCTTTTCTTCGCGTCCTCTACAAATGATTTTATTTAAACAAAAAGGAAATCCCTACTTTATAAGGCAACTTTCAGCTACGTGATTCAAATAAAACTGTTTCTACATAAGAAATAATACAATTTTATTTATCAGAGCAGCTTTGCTTTTAAGGATAAGGGATAAGGACATCAGAGCCTCATACACCTATGAACAAACACTAAGTTTAACAATTAAGAACTAACATTAAAACGACCGATGCAATAGGCAACAAGATTTTAACCATATTTCTTGGTAGCAAACCGCTTCAATTTCTTTGATCTTTCTAGCTAATTATTTATATGTAATTTTTATTACTGATATCTAAAGTGATCCTTTAATCATCCAATTATACAATATGGAGATAAACATTTAAAAATCAATCTGATCAGAATATTTTAGATAAGCGTTACCAATATATTTATTATAACAGAAGAAATGTGTTGTGGTGAGGGTAAGTGAGAACATTACAAGAAGTGACGATATGCTTCATACCTAATTTCTAACTCTATTGATGTAAATAATAAAAATCTTTCTGTGGGAAATTGAGCCCGCACACAACATATGATTTCCTCAAACCGGACACAACATACGACTTCCTCAGGCCGGAAACAAAATATGACTTCCTCAAGCCGGACATAACATACGACTTCCTCAAGCCGGACACAACATACCAATACCATACGACTTCCTGAAGCCGGACATAAAATAATACTTCCTCAAGCAGGACACAACATATATGACTTCCTCAAGCCGGACACAACATACGACTTCCTCAAGCCGGACATAAAATAATACTTCCTCAAGCAGGACACAACATACATGACTTCCTCAAGCCGGACACAACATACGACTTCCTCAAGCCGGACACAACATATGACTTCCTCAAGCAGGACACAACATACGACTTCTTCAAGCCGGACACAACATATGACTTCCTCAAGCCGGACACAATATACGACTTCCTAAACCCGGATACAACTTCCTGCTTTAGAAATTTCAGTCTGAACGGAATCAGCATGTATTCTTGCCGTACTCTTGCACTATATTATACTCTCATTATATATACTTCTTGAACTCTTTTAGAGACGATGGAGACTAGGAAACAGTTTGTATAGGCTAAACAACAAACGTGATTCATTAGTAAATTGGATGTTTCACCAATTATATTTTGTTCCACATTACATTGGTCGGATTCTCTTCTAATGACTAGCGTTGAGGATGACCAAAAGAATTTCCAGACTTGCCTAACTTTGAATAGGCTTTCATCCTGTTGACGTGAAAATCTCTTCTGTTCCAAGATGGTATGACCATAACCCCAATTAACCATCTTGGTAATTTTTCTTTAATCGCCTGGATCTCATTCCCTTACACTTACAACCCGCATCCAGGCTTCTACGGATTAATCTCACTTTTTCCATCCTTTTTACGAGACCTAACTGTGTTGTCAATCTACCAGAATAACAATTAATTTTAAACCAACTCTTATAATTGAGACTTTCTTAGCGTCAGTATGTACTGATACTGTCCATTGTAGACTAGTTGTTATTGTAGAAATGTATATTTCTTCTGAATAGTATGATATGTATGATGAAATTAAATCTCCGACGTATTACCTAATCTCTGGATCTATTTATTTTTAATTTATATTGAACTAAGCAGCAGGAGTTAAGGAGCTCACAATCGGGATTGAAACCCAAAATAGGAGAAAACTAAAACGGCGCTGATTCAATATAACTGGAAACCAATTTTACTTAATATTGTTGTATTCAAACACATTTACCAGGGAAAAGAGAAGGTTACTCCAGAGCGGCCACTCCAGAGTAAGTTTTCTACCTCTTTAGTTGCAATTAAACTGGAGTCGAGGGTCATAGTGATCTTGAAGCACGACGCACGACTAACCCAACCCGGTGGTATGAAAAACTCTTGACTCTTGGGCACAACTTAACTTGCGTCGCTATAGCAACATGATTTATTGTATTTATAACATATTTTCACATGATCCAAAAGTCAGTTGGCACAGTGAACACTTTTACCCGGGTAAATTTGTAAATTACATGTGAATTCAAGCACCAAACACTTTTAAAAAATAATCATTGTCAGATATTAAAATTTAACTAACCGTGTTACAACTTATTTATTTTTGCTGTTTCTTTTACGACCTGATCAACACATTATGAGGTTATTACAGGACGGGAGATAGATGCATTTACTTATCTACTCGATAAGATCAACAGTTTGAAATATTTCTCATCTCTTTAGGGTTCGAACCTGATTTATCCTATAACTAACTGATATATCTATGTTTTGACATAGGTTTCTGGTGAGTTGCGAGTACGCTAACCACTTAGCTACGTCATTCCTCATTAAAATTGTTACATATAAGTAAGTATATATGTTAATTTTATCACATGAAAACTTTTCTTTTTTTAAAAAAATATCCATCAATTACAAACATTTTTTGAAGTGAAGAAACTGTTTCAACGCTATAAAGAACTATATTAAAAAATATATTTTTCATGGGGGAAAAAATCAATTGAAGGGTTCAAAACAAGCAAAAAAACTTTAAAAAATAAATAATGTTAATGATAACATTCGTTTTTGGCGTTGAATTACATGATAGGTGATAATTCAGTGGCTACCCTAATTAACTATGTTTTGTGGTAGGGTTATGATTATAGATAGGTGCTCTAGAAAATAAAATGCTTTGAAAAAGAAAGAGTAAAAGGAAGAACAAGAAATTAAAAACGAAAAGGAAATAAGTAATTTCAATTCATACACCATGAAATTGTTACTCTGAACTAGCGGGATAATGAAACGGAGTCATTAAAGAGTACTAACTCATGTAGTTCGGTTATATTGCGAGGTCGGAGCCATCTGTCGAGTCGTTTCGCAATTAATCAATCTGGTACAGTGACGCACAAGAAGTACAATCCGCAAAAAAGGAAAAAGCTCACAGTGTGTGTACATCGTGCTCGAAATGATCGTACATATTTCCATGATCGTCATTCAGAGAGAATCTAATATCTTAGACCGTGACACAGTGATGCACATATTACCGGAAAACCACAAATAGCATTTATTTTGAACATGCAAACCGGACATAACAATTTGTTTCTATCATAATTTTTAGTGAATGAGTCATTTTAGCATCAAAACCTGAATGCCAAGAATATGACATTTTTTTAAATACACATGTTCGTCAGACGATGTTATACATATAATGTAGTGGGACTGGAAATATTATAAACCCTGAAATTATAAAAAAATTCTTGAAACAGTTTACGCTTGTGGGTATAAGCGGTGTTTTCATTACCACGGGACTACAGTTAAAGTTCCGCTTACGAAATTTAAAATTTAGAGTTTATAACGCTACCATGAAAGGATTGGTCATATTGTAGGGTGCTGTTGTTGCGTTGGTGTCATACAAACAAGGTTCGCTTTTGAACTAATGTAATTTTAATCCAACATAGAGAAGACTTTTATCTTAGAAATTAAGATAATATAAGAGGAAAACAAAAACAAACTCCTATATGTGTTTCAGAACAGAATGGTAAATCAACACTTGCTAATACTTCTGGTTTTGGCGAAATAATCAAACGGGGTTTAACTAATTTATGTTTGTTGGTTATCTGTATTTAAATTAGCTATTGCCATTTTCTTACTATTAACACATACATTTTATAAGAACCATTTCATTTTCTTTAATTCTAGTTATGTATTGATTAGCAGAGCATTATGTGATTACAAAGGCAAATGCAGCACACGTCGAAAATCGAACCACATAATACATGTCTGTGTTTGTCGTTCACGTTCATGCTTATCAGTGCAGTGGTATCAGGCGAAAAGAATAATCCATCAGCTACTCCGATCCCAAACGAGTAGCTCCGTCTTACATTCGCTTTGTAATAATTCTATGAACTTCGATTAATCAGACTTGATTAAAAAGAAAATGGAAATAAGCTGGAAGAAAACGATTACGTTGTTACATCGTTAAGTTCAGTTCAAAGAAAAATTAAAGTAATTATAGTCATTATCTTAATTAAGAACCGGATGAATTGTTTCGCAGATATTAAGGATTCATTATTTTTTTGGATCCAAGTTATTCTAGGTCTAGGGTACCTTAGTACCTTGAATGGAGCTTGAATCTTTAGTTAATTCTTTTGATGTAAAAATTAATTCTGCATAATTAAATTTTTACGATCCTGAGTGAGCATTTACCTTCTTAAACTCGAATTTTGATATCCAACCCAACCTAGTCTAAGATCTATTGAAAAGCAATGAATTTAATCAGATCGTCAGATGGTAAAAATTCTCAGTAACTGCCATTTTTAAAATAAAGAGGTAAAGAACCAAAAAAAGCATTTTATTAGCTTATTTTTCTACGAGTTCAATTATAAATACATAAGTGATTATTGAGGATATTATTGCTTCCGACATGCAGGACATTAATATAGTACCTTGAATCATATTTAGTGTTAGATTTTGTAATAGCAACTTGTTAGATTTTAATGAAATTTGGTTAGTGCATAAATAGTGGCCCACAGATGGTCATAAAGAATTTCAGCATTCTGCAAACATTTAACATTGAATAAAAATAAATATGATCCCGCTAGGATTTGAAAAAGGTCTAAACAACAAATTTTAAGTTCTCAGTAGGATCACATTATTTTAATGGCTATTTTTCTAATGCTTTAAAAATGCTCATAAAATTTTATTTTATACTCGTAAGACCATATATCTAGTATGACCAAAGACCATATTCAGTGTTCGAAGTGAGGAAACTACATGCTACACTAATTGGTAGTTTTATTTATACTATTGTGCAGTTAGTACTGTTCTATTTATTATATTCATTATAATAAAACCTATAACTAAAAAAATATGACATGGAAGACTATTTTATGTATGTAATCATATAAATATATCAATGACATGTATTTCTTTCGAAAATACATTATAGTTCTTTGTTAATTACATCGTCGACCACGAATAATCAACTTCGTTAGCACACTCATAAAAATGTTTTTAGTAATACATATTATTATACATATACCTATAATACATATACAATTATTATTAATCAATTTGAAAACGCATCGGATCATATAGCATTGAAAATTAAAAATATTTTTATTTTAAATATAGGTTATGCGGAAGGCCCGTGGTTCAAATCTTGGCGCTGGAGTCTATTTTTCCAGTGTTAATAATGATTATAATTTGATTTAAATAAATAAAAAGTAGACCATTGATGCCTGGTATCCGAGGTAGTTCGACGTTATAACAAATATAATTTTAATCCATTTTATTTTCCACGACTTAAGCTAATTATCACCACGTGGACTTCAGTAAAGAGTTATATAAAGCTATTTTAATTTTATTATATAATAGACGGTTATTAAATTTTAACATTTTATTCTCAATTGTAAATTTAATTTTATTCCCTTATTTACTAGAATTAATAGAAACGCTCTTATTTTGTTTTTAAAATATCTGTCCTAAACAACTGGTACTAAACTTCTCCATGTAAATAGCAGCACTGTATTTAAATCCCAAAATAAATTAATTTATCATTAAACATGATTAAAAAGTTTTTAACGGTGGTTGTTCTTTGTTTTAATTGTATTTTTACGACTATACTCATTATATTATATTTTTTAAATCTGACAGCTAGGGAAAATCGAAAAAAAAAATGGGAGGAGAGCGAATGAGAGCTTGGGATTTTGGCGGGTAATAGGTCGGGCCATGATGCTGCCCCACCCCTCATAGTGGCTTTTTTACTTGTCCCCCATAGGTTGGATAATCTAAGCTGTCAGATTTAAAAAATATAATATCATGATTATAATTCAGTTTATTAAACTACATTGTAGAATTGTTTGGTCAAAATTGTCAAAACCATTTTTGATTTGAGAATTGATTTTCCACGATGTTTTAGGTTTTTCGGAGGCAGGCATCGCCCAACTATGGTGCTAAAATTAATTTCGCACCGGGTATGATTTATCTTATCATGTATGATAAATTTCATAAAAATCAGCACGCAGTAGTTTCGGATCCATGCGTCTGCTCTAACGACAAACCGGCATTTTTAAAAACGACTTTTTTGAACTAAGAAAACTTTAGAAGTGATCAAAATCAAATTTTATTGCCATGGCAATACTTTCTTTATTTTTATATATATGTACTACATACAATATGAGAAATTCAAAATATTTTTCATTTAAAAAAAAAAGAAGTGAAATTTTATCAATTAAAAAATTCGGTTGATGTAGCGTATATGGGGCATCATGTATAGAAATGGAAAAACCGGCACATTAAAATTAAAGTTTTATCTGTAAATTGATCAGAAATAAATCTTATAAAATATATAAGATCCAACACCCATGATGTAAAAGATATTAAAGAACAACCATGATGAGCTTACGCCTGCCAAGGGGCATAAACAACTAAGTACAAATTATGTAAAGGATGACAAGAGTGGTTGGCGGCGTGTCGCTCAAGCTGAGATACCTTAGTATTGTTGTCCATAACCAGGGTTGGCACCCGGGTGGGGAATATTAAAAAACCCACCCGGGTAAAATGAAAAAAACCCATGTTAATTTCCCCAGTTTTTTTTGTGGGTTTTTTAAAAAATATGATATATTGAAAAATCGAGTACGGAGTACCTCGGAATGTTTTCTCACTTTGGAGGCTACTAAAGTAGCCTCCGCAAGGAGGCCCTAGAGGAAGCAGTGTGAGATCCCAGATTAGAGGAAGCAGCAATGGGCATGGACAGTACTTGAATGGGCGACCGTTTTGAACTAACTGATTTTCTTATTATTATTATTTTTTTTTAAATAACACATCTTTATTTATTTATTTAATTATTTGAATTTTGGCAGTATTGAAATTTTTAAAATTTTTGTTGACTCAACAAACTGAACCCAGTTTGTTCAGAGGGCGGAAAAAATTTATTTTCCAGGTGGCAAAACTACAGGTAAGGACTGATTTTTCTGCCAAGTTTCAACTCTCTATAGGTTAAATACCTTGGGCACTACAATGATAAAACACACACATACAAACAGAGGTCATGCTGAAAACCACTCAGGAGATCTTAAAAACACCTAAAACGGAAAATCCCGTTAAAATCTCAAGAAAATAAATAAATTTTTAAAAAAAATGGTTGAAAACAAAACTTTTCCTACCAGAGGTGAGGAAAAGTAAAAATATCCATCTATAATTAAAAAGTTTTGTAAACAAACAAATGTGTCAAATTATCAAATAGTAAAATGTCAAAAGGAGGGAAGGTTCCCATTTCAGCGTATGCTTTTCGACGACCGATGGAGTAGGGGGCAGAGCCCCATAGTATATAATAAGAAATATTTTTTTTTTTTTAATTCAAGTATTTTTGTGTAATAATAATTTATATAAAAATACCATTTCTAAAAACTGGTCTTATTTAAACTTTTTTACTTTCCCTTACCTTCTCCTTCCGAAAGTATATTTATACAAAAAGTATTGTTTTCACCCAAATTTATTTTGGGGGGTTTTAAGGTATTATCTGATTTGGGTGTTTTTAAGACCTCCCGAGTGGTTTTCAGCATGATGTCTGTATGTATGTCCTTACAGTCCTTACCTGTAGTGGTGCCGCCCGGAAAATATTAATTTTATTGTTATTATCATTAGCATTTCGTAGAAAAAAACCTAATACTAAGTCGGCATTTTTTCTTTTAATAAGATTTGGTACATTTACACATTTTTCTATGTTAAAATTAATTATTTTTTAAAAAACCCAATAAAACACAAAAAACCCCAATAAAACCCGGGTTTTATTAAAAAAGCCAGGTGGGTTGGGCTTTTTCCAAAAAACACGGGGTTTTTTCCAACCCTGTCCATAACCGTATGGGCCGGGGTTAAAATTTGCATGCTTCCAAAATATTTGTAAGCTAATACTTAAACATATGCTCTAATTGATATTATTTTTTAAATGTACATATTTAATTGTATATATTTACATCTCCGGTCAAAATGATTAAGATAAGAGTATTTTAAAATTTACTAACCTCCTAAACATTTCTTTGCTAAAATTAACACATAATTTTTAAGTCATATTAATTTAAAGGGGTATACATTTACATCTGCATACGACATATTTTATTTAATATATTTATTTTTTTAGGAAAATTTAATATTGAAGTTTAAAGATTTTCGAACATACTTACGCAACAAAACAAAAAACCATCTGCGCATGCTTCACAAATGAAGCATGCGCAGTAAAATATCAACTTTAGATTTAGTTAAATCGGCCCAACTAATAACTCATTGAGGTAGATAGATAGATAATTAAGTTTGTGTGCAAAGCAAATTTTAAACCACAAATTTTTTTAAAAATGATTAAGAAGTATCCTACCTAATAATTAAGAGAAAGGGAAAAGGACAATTAAAAATAAAGGAGACACCAGGATTCGAACCACTAATATTTTATTTATTTGTCGGAAGTGTGTTGCAATTTCATCCATCTCCCTCCACTTTTAAATATAAATTTTATAATTTAAAATTTAAATTTTATAATTTAAAATACGTAAAGATATATTGCTATTAATTACAGCTATCTAAATTAGACGAATAAGGGCTTTCTTTGATGAAACTATGATTCACATACTGACAAATGTGAATTCAATGATTTTTTGCATTTGAATCGTACTTCCTAATTCTATTAAAAAAACTGTATCAGCAATAATAATTATTTCTGATGCGGTTTGAGATGGTCAGATTAACCACAGATGGTCGGTTTTACCACTAAAGGGTGAAACCCTTTGCGGTTAAACTCCCTTTCCGAAACCGCACCCAAGATTGCATAATTATAAAAAATGTAGACTTCGTCTTTTGAAAATAGTACGTACTTATTTTATTTAGTATATTATCCATTCATACTTGTTGCTCCTTTAAATATTTAATTGTTTTCTGTCTATATATAAACATTGCAATATGTATAATATTCCCCCAATTTTATCACTCTAACTGCGTAATTATATTTTAACATTTCATAAAAAAAAACGAAGTCATAATAAGACGATGTTTAGTATCTAGTGTTCAAATTATATGCTTGTAAGATTAATGCCACCTGTTTCCTCCTGAAGAATGAATTTCGGAAAATGTTAAAATCCAATCGATATTTTGACTCCACCCTACTATATTTTTTAAGGAAAAAGTAAAATTTTATTTGAATATTGAATATAAATATAGTATAACAAATTTTACTTATACTCTAAATGTTTTGTGCTTATTCTAAGGGAAGGAAATAAAGAAATAAATTACTTGATCGCAGGGATCGAGTAATCATAAAAGAACAAAATTAATTAAATTAACACAAAATTCGTATATTCAAAATAGTAAACATTCTCTTTTGATCAAATATAGTACATTCTTTATATTTATATTTTTTCATTCTTTGTTTTAGTTAAGAGATATACAAGTTAAATAAGTTTTTATAATACCTAGAGGATAAGAAATAAATTTAACAGTACTTAGGTATAAATAGGCAGTCTGCAGTGTGATGATGCTTCAGTCCTGGTGATTCCAGCTCGGTGCGTTCGCTTCACTCTACTTTCTTGTACTTCCTGGTGCAGACGATGCTTTCTACGGAGAGCGTCATGTTGCACTCTTCGGGTGTGAACTCCCTCACGATGGTAGTCTCCTTCTCTCCCATCTGCTTGTGAACGATCTTGTTGGCTCCGTCCGCCGTGATGACGGCCTTGACCTTCCTGCCGTCGGGAGTCTCCTCTTCGAATTCCTCGCCAAGCTTGAAAGTGATGACGGTGTTCTTGAACGTGGAAGAAGATTTGAGGGTGAAGGTGCCGTCGGACTCGGTCAACTCTACTACGGGGTTGACTGAGTTACCGACCTTCCTGACTACCAGACCTACACCTAGGGCCTTCATGAATTCGTCGAAGTTTTCGCTCTTGTCGAGCTTGTACTTAATGCCAACGAAATCTTTAAGAGAAGTCATATTGTACGAAGGTTTGTGCGGAACCAAGGGAAAGAGATGTAGAGACTAGAGAGGTTCGCGGCGGACTGACTCCAAGACACGAGGTAGCCGGCTTGCACCCCGGCGAGCTGATAACAGCCACCTCCAGGTCTGCCAACCACGCCCTCCTACCTATCTACACAAATATCCCCACTTTACCCACCTCGCTCTTTACAACACGAATATCCCTAAAACATTAACAACTAACCCACTGACGAATATAAAATAATCTATATCATATAATATTTATATTTATATAATTTTTTTAATATTAATAAATCAACCAAGTATGTGCACTAAGATAATCTGGTAGGCAATCTACCAAATTGGGGGAATTATAACGAGCGACTCTTAAAGAACGACATGCATCTTGAAGGGTAAATACTATTTTCACTGTTGTACCCCCGCGTACCAATTTTTTTTCACCCATCCAAATTCTAAACCAAAATTTTCCTATATTATCATAAGCCTATAATACTCAGATATAATTGAAAATTCGCTCATTAAGTCATGGTGCATGAGTGCATGACTGGGCTTTTTTTAACTAATATTTTTCTCGGAATGTTTATAAAATTATTGATATAATTTGAACATACTTTACCAACACACATTTGATCATCAAAATATTAATTTTATGTATTTTGCGGCAGGCAGCAACACCTCGGTTTTTTTCGAGTTAGGAAAGTTATTACAAATTTCAAATAGTTTACTTATTGTACCTGCAAAGACAGCCACCAAAAACTGCATTCAATCAACAAAATAAAAGCTATTACATAAAATGACCTTAATACCCATTATTCAAATGTGGGTTTTTGGACCTGGTTCGATTCCAATCTGCCATACAAATTTTTATTATATATTAAATGTAGATGGTTAGAAACTGTGGATGGGCCATCTGTGGGCTAATAACGACCTAACGTCTAAAAATCGGATAAGTTATTACTAGTGATTATTAACCCTCATGTCAAAATGCCATTTTGAATTTAAAATTGATTGTCTGTGGTTAGGTGTTAATTTTAATTAAAATTATCGTGGTGGTTGAAATTTTATGTTAGGCGGCTTTGACACCGAAGTAGCAAGTCGCAGGATGCATGCATCTTGCCACCATGATGCATGCATCTTGAATGAGAAGAGAGGTTACCCAGTTGCCCAGTGGTAGGTATATTAGTAAAAGGTACGTCATAATTATTCTATGCATCTGTTGAGGGCGTAAATAATAGAAGCAGATCTCGAAGCCGCAACCCTTCTTCAGCCAATGGAGTGGTTGATTAGGGATGTAGGGGGATGCTATGGATTGACTATAGGATAAGGATGGTAACGGATAATGGGGCATGAACTATAGTAAATAACTAAAATACAAGTCTAGATACATCAAAATCGTAAGTCGCCACACATTTTAAATGATGCTTGCCCGAAACAATTATTACAATGATCATTTTGATCATAGTAGTGTAATTAGTATAAATGGTTTGTCCCTGATTGCCATCTTCAATACTCATTAGTAGAAGAGATTAGATAATTGATAATTGGTTTTATTTTATCGTTTTTGTGCCACTTGGTTTTCAATTGTTATAAGATACGCGCTCGGTGCTGTCTGCTTCAAATCTCAAATCTCCGTACTAAATCATTCATTAAGCGAATCAAATATTTTACTCTGATTAATACACCATTCAGTCCTATTATCTGCTGAATATATTAGTTTATTGTTGTAAAGATTATATTATAGTTATTTATTTTATAGCTTTAAGAGTTCCAAGTTCGATTTTGTTTAATTTAAATTTCGTTTTTCAACTTTTATTACAGTCAAGAATTAAATAAAAGGTGAGCATTTTAATTATTATCTTATCTTTTAAAAATAAAATGATAACAAAACGTTATAAAATTAGTTTTTTTTGTAAAAAAAAAAATAAAAATAATAATAATAATAAAAAGAATAATCAATCATTTATTTATTGCTTTATTGTAAAGATAAAATTATTTTTGTTAATTATTTTTATCCTATAACCTTGCGAAAGTAATTTTTATTTATATTTGGTTATTCGAATTTCATCAAAATTATAGAAACATATTTTCGAACGTTTTAGTTTAAATTAAAATATTCTATAGAGTTACCGAGAAAGTGGTTTCCATTTTGAAGATTGTTTTAGTTATACCTTTTACCTCTACTTCAATATAAATATATCTACGGAAAAGGATACTGCCGAATGGGAACTAAATCAAGAAAGATATGACCTTAAAAAACAATATTACAAATTGGGTACAACTTCAAGTACAATATTTCCATTGGAAAGGATATTGCAGAATGGGAACTAAAGCAATAAAGATATGTCTATATAGGAAAAGGATACTGCAGAAATTTAACTAAAACAATAAAGATATGACCTTGAAAAACAATATTGCACATTGGGAACAACCTGCTTATGTAAAATATTTCCAATGAAAAGGATACTGCCGTATGGGAACTAAAGGAATAAAGATATGTCTATAGGAAAAGGATTCTGCCGAATTTTAACTAAAACAATAAAGATATGACCTTGAAAAACAATATTGCAAATTGGGAACAACCTCAAATTAAATATTTCCATTGGAAAGGATATTGCAGAATGGGAACTACCAACTACCATGATAAAGATACGTGCATAGGAGAGTAAGCTGCAGAATTGGAATTATACTAAAAAATATGATACTAAAAAAAGGGGGGCTAGAAGGGTTCTTACCACAAGTGCTATTGTATAGATTACTTAAATTGGAATAGATTTTAGTAGACTCAAACAAACATAGGAACAAAGTTGTATAGATAAGGGTAGAAGTGTTTATAGTAAAACTAACAGGTTTTTTTTTTTTTTTTGCAAATAGCAAGTGGCCATATAAATTATACTTTGGAGGACATAGTATATAATTAGTTGGGTGATAACTGTAATTATGTATACAAGCCAGAACTATCTATAGTTTGTCTAAACAGCACGCAGCTATCGACACTTTGACGCTTCAACAGTTTACTACCTATAATAAATTATTCACTAGTAAAGTTTATGATTTTTTTTTTCGGGTGTTTACTTTCTCATTTACACATTATTTATAGAGAGAAAGTATTATGATTTTGTTAAATGTTTTAAAAAACAAACAAATTAATATCAATTAAGTTATTCTCTATCAACCATAAATCTATAGATAGATATTTAATTACATTTGTCTATAAATTATCAACCTTTGATTAAATGACTGTGTTTAACATTAATTAGCCTGTCAATCAAATGCAACGTCTCAATATAAGTAATCATATAGTCTTAAAATAATTATGAATACTCTGTGAAGTACACAGTTTTTTGCTCTGTTAATACTATTATTAGTTATCCTTTAGCAATGAGCGATTCTTTGTCTGTAAAGGCCCCCATACATACTTCAACTTGGTTGTCCAACTATGTCTCTCAACTTGGTTGTCCAAATATGTCTCTCAACTTGGTTGTCCAACTATGTCTCTCAACTTGGTTGTCCAAATATGTCTCTCAACTTGGTTGTCCAACTATGTCTCTCAACTTGGTTGTCCTATGTCTCTCAACTTGGTTGTCCAACTATGTCTCTCAACTTGGTTGATCAACATCAAAAACAGTTAAACAATATCAGTAGAGAGAGAACCAGCATACAGAGAACCCAGCATAAAGTGAAACTACATATACCCGAATAGTTTCGTTCCTGTGTCTGTCTGTCACTCTGTACGGTTCCAATAACTTTTGAATCAAAAGAGATAAAAACATAAGCTCCACCCACCAATGTCAAAAGGGTTTTGATGTCTTTCAACATGGTTGTTCAACTTGTGATTTGGTCTCTCAACCTGCCCATACACACTTCAACTTCAACGTCAACTCAACCAAGTTGGACAACAAGTTGATGTGTGTATGGGCGCCTTTATATGTCTAACCATAAAAAGGTTACCGCAAGTATATTATTTTAGTACATACAAAATGTTCCGTATAACATTAAAGACAGACTGAATGACAAATAAAGTAAATTATAAGGGTCTCGGTTTTACGTACCGACCCTAAAAGAATTCAGCAAGAAAATAATAATGATGTGATGGTACTATGTAGTTGGTTTCATCCAAGGATAATGTTTTACTCATAACAATCCCTGCGGTACATATTACAGATACAGAGATATCTTCTTATTATGACAGTAAAATTATTAAATTTGGAGTGTAAATGGTAAATGGTAAATTTGTGTTTCGTCGAATCTAAAATCCCTTTGCAAACTAAATAAATAGTCAATTGTGAGCCTACAGCTATGCCTAAATACTATAAATATTGTTTTTTGTTACTTGGTCATAAATGTATTATATAATTAATATTATAATTTTGATTTTCGCAGATGAGTACTTTATTTGAGAGTTGGTGGAATCTGTTTTTCGTAGCCTCGTTCGCTGTTTTTGTTTACTTATTGGATCTGTGTATTATTAAACTAAAATATTTCGACAGAAGAAAAGTTTTATACGTTAAACAAAATTTTATATCATCCATGAGAGCTTTAAAGTCAGGTAAGACTTGAAGAGAGTACCTATATGTTTCTGTTTCTAAAACGCGTTTTGTCCAACCATTTTTGTTATTTAACTTTGTTGGTAACATTGATCCTGAAAAACACCATAACTTCTTTTTAATTCGACTTAAAATCCTTAAGTAAATTATTGAAACTAGCACTTTGATTTCAATATGTCTATACTGGTATACAGGAAAAAGGACGACGTCCTGTCTCGTCTCTGGTCACCTACATATTATAAGGCGCCAGGGAGAGTTTCATTTTTGTGTTCAGAATGAGTCTTGTCTTGTAGGGAAAGAGACATCCTAGAATAATAATACTAGGTCGTCTCTTGCCCAAGTATTTTGTGCCTAAATTGCCACTTTTGATACTTACTTTCGAAAATTAATATAAAATGTGAGTAATTAAATAAGTGTTCTAAACGTCGTGAATGCTATTTAAAGAAATTATATTGAATAGAAGAGAAATAGTTTTCAATAGATACTAATTGCTGTTATAGTTTTTCCTGGTTACCCTAAATACATTAGATAAATAGACAAAGGAGCTTTTAAAGATTACTCACTTTTCATGTTAAATTTCCCAGAAAAACAAGCTATTTATTATGAAACAACCCGAGAAAGTCTAAGCTCCAAGTCAATAATTCTAATTTATTTATATGATTTGATTAATATAAGTTATTCTGCTAAAAAACACCATAATGCATCATATGTTTATGTATTTTTTAGGAGTAAACATAGATGAATGTTTTGACAAGATTTACCGAAAATACCCAGAGGCTCGATATGTTGGCTATTACTTCGGTCTGGAACCATCTTATCTCATCAGGGATCCAGATCTAGTTAACACTATAACCAAGTCGAATTTTACCAAATTTCACGATAGATATCATTATGGTGCCGATGAAGAGGTCGATCCATTAGCAGCTAATCTTGTCAACTTAACTGGTGATAAGTGGAAAGAACTCAGGTGTATTAATTCATATGCAATAGTCTCTCTTATACTTAAATCGATTTTTTTACTTTCTCATATAAAGAGAAAGTATTGTGATGGCGTGAAAATTCGATTTTGAAGGATTTACACGTTTTAAGGTCCCCTGAGTCCAAAAAAGTGGTTTGTAAAAAATTTCGTCTGTCGTCTGTCTGTCTGTCTGTGCAAACGCCTGGAGCCTAAACTACTGGGCCGATTTTGACGAAATTGGGCATACATGTTCAGAAAAATCATACCCCGTGGCGAAATCGAGAAATGAATTTTAACTCTAAATTTGTGGGCGCTACCCCCCAAAAACTCTGAAAAATCACGGAAAAAAAATTATTTCTCAAAAACGGTTCCGACGATTTTTATTAAAAGTCTCAAATGTAACCATTTAAATACGAATCTAATGATATAAGCCGTTTTACCGGGAAAAATCTAGTTCCGGAGAAAATGGCTTAAAACGCGGATAGAGTGAGCCCGGGTTCGACTCCCCGCCCGGGAGAAGTTATTTTTATGGTATATTTTGATGAAATGTTTAATAATAATTAAATGTACATATATGAGAAAGTTTGTCTGAGTTGTCTCGGACCGATTTTTTCATTGTAACATATTGTTAAGTAACCTTAAAAATAATTATTTAATAATATATAAGCAAAAAAGTATACAGTTTCGGCAGTTGTTACTATGACTTGAGGCACTTCTCTAGATTTTTACTCCCTTTATAAAGAACACATAATGGAGTAACAATCTAAAGAAGGTATACGGAATGTTCTATTTTAGACTGTTACTCCCCTTATAAAAACAACAGTATGATATGGCTTTGTCACAAAGTACTAAACAATTACTTAAGGACTAAACATTACCTTGCTATAATATGTAGTCATTTATTTAAAGTCATTAATATTTAAAAACCACTTATAGGGGAGTAACAATCTAAAGAAGTACCTGACTCGAATCCATTCTCGAAGCTACTCTTCAATCTCCTCTTGACTCCACACTCGAAGCTAATCATTTAGTAACGGATTTTTCTCTAGGCAAGGTCAAAGTTCCTTACTGAGTCTGAGTACCTCCACAGCAAGGTTTGTACAATACTGAGCAACTGAATTTAACTGGGAAACTTCATAAAATAAACTCATAAGTTACCAGCAGGGTGAGTAACCTTAATTGCAGTTTCTGAATGGTAACGCCGTGTGCAGCATTCCACTGCATTACACAGCGGATGACTCCCAAGAGATCAGCAAACTCCTGTTACCAATCAGTTTCTATAATAAGCAGTTACGGGTGAGTAGAGGGCCTTGAGACTGACATACCTGCAATTCAAATCAAATCATCAAAATAGTATTTAATTTATTTTATAGTAAATAATGAGTTAGAAGAGATTGCTTATGGAGGTTGATTTAAATAATATTATATCATCATTAGAAAAATAGTTTGAATAACAATTTATAAAAATAGTCGTCTGATAACAATTTTGTATTATTTTTTTGTTCGAAGATTGTTTATAAGTAAATTATGCTGGAAATAAATATATAATTATATTGAAAAAGAATATAATATGTAGTTCATAATCAACAGATCATCTATAAGTACAATTTGCTTAAAATAACTAATTTTCTTATTTCACAATTGTTCAGATGTAAACTTAATCCTGGGTTCACAACGATTAAGATGCAGTGGATGTTTCCGCTGATGCAAGGATGTGCTAATTCCTTAGCACAGCAACTAAGGAAAAGTAATCCTGATCCAGAGCAGGACGTAGATGCTAACAAACTCTTCTCTTCCATCACATTCTCCACTCTTGGTTTGTTTAAACTCGTTGTAATTTATACAGTAAATCTGGCTTATAGAAGAGAGAACAAAATAGGCGGAAGACAAAAAGAAAAATAATATAACATTATTTTTACTTGTAAATCCAAAATCCAACATTATTAAAAACTCGTTCAATTTTAATGAAATTTGGATGGTATGTAGGATTGTTGGACCCATATATATAAGTTTCAATTTCAACCTTCTGAAGAAAAAAATTGTATTTACCCAAAATTTTTGAAATTGGAGATACAATTTTTTTCTTTAGAACGATCATATAGCTTCTAAAAATGAATATGTATATTTATAATTTGATTTCTTGGCTGTTGGACAACTCAGTAACAAAATATGTACTGACAATTATTGTAAATACCTATGATATTGCCTGTCATTTAGGATTGGAACAATGTGGAACCATCAACCATCTATTTTTTAGGATATTGGGGCACATTCTAGCTAGGATATATTATGAGTAGAGAGAAACCATTTTTAGAGAGTATTATGAGAGAAACCATTTTTTAACACATTTTGTTTTAAGTGTAGGCTTTATAATGATATTTTCTACAAGCATAATCATATAATTTTTAATTTTCAGCTTCTTGTGGGTTTGGTGTCGAACCGGAGAGCATCAAAGACCCCGAGTCTCAATTTAAGAAAATGATAATTTTGTCTTTGAATGTGACTCCTTTAAAGGTAATAAGCTATTTAACTTTAATAATTTTAGTATCTATATCAACCACGTAAGGCTACTCGCAAAAGGAAACTGATAGTAAATTAATGTTGAAAAATGCTTATGCGGACAACTTTGACAAAAAAATGTATTAAGTCTACATTAATATCTTATTTTTAGGTAGGTCAATTAGGGTAAAAGTAGTTAGAGTTAACAACTCATTGTGGTTGCTAACCCTTCCTACTTTTACCCTAATTGACCAACCTAAAAATAAGAATTAAATAAATAGGGGCATCTAATATCTACTTACGAATATACATTATCTTTTTAAGATTACAGATAAATGATACTATAGGAGTAATTTGACTGGTTAACAAAATTATACATTTATAATTCTTCTGCTTTTAGATGGTTATAATATTCTTGAAACGGAATCTACCTGTACTATCATCATTAATAACTAGTACGCCCAAATTAATCGAGGATTACTTTACTAGTTTAACTAAAACAGAAATGAAGAAAAGACGGAATCAAAGTAACCAGAGGTCAGATTTCCTCCAGTTATTAATACAGATTAAAGATGATGGACAGATTCAGCATGATACTGCTGAACAGATGGAAGATATGATTCAGCAACCTGCGCAGAAGACTTTAGGTAGTACACATCTATTAATATTTTGGAATTTATCAATTTTAAGTTATTCTAGGCAGAAGTAAAGATGTAAGAGAAAATCTCTATAGGAAATATTATATTATTAAAAAAGAAAAATATTATATCTAGACTAAGGTGAAGTCTTCTTTTGACCGCAAGTGGTCATTCAGACCACAAAAGAGAATAGTCAGGTAAATCTTTGAGTGAATGTTTTTAACTGGATGGAGTTTTTCTACTTGGCTTTATTTGCGAATGATTTGCCAAGATAAAAATATTATGAAGAGAAAGCAAATCATTCCCACTTTCTTCCTTAATTTAATTTGCATTTAGTTTTGGAGCAAACATTTCCTAATAGGAGTAAGAAACCATATCATCATAGTTATAATTAGGATATAAAAACCTTATCTTGTTCGACAATCAATTGATTTCTTCAAACCTTCGGGTAAAACTAATTCAATGGGTTAATGTTGAGTCAAACATGATGTACAACTTATATTTTATCCTGGTATAATCTAAGGATGCATTTTCCTCACAAGTAGGAGGATTTTAATCAGGAACTAAATTTTTCCCGGAAGACATCATACATGGTTAGACATTTATGGACGTATTTAAATGGACTAAGTAGATTTTTTTTTTTTTTTTAAGTGTCATATTGTTTTTAATAAATAATTATTTTCAGAGTTTTTTGAAGATGGTGCCCAAAATTCAATCAAAGAGCTATGAAGACGTAGAGGAGTCAAAGTGATAATGATAATGGTGATAAGCTATTAGATACAAGCACAATTATTGATTCACTATATAATACACAAATTGTGAGAGACACCAAGGGATGTGCCACGCAATCGTGACACATAGAAACTGTTCCAACATCAGACATTACGTCATTAAGCTGGCTCGGCATTAAGCCATGTCCTGCATCGTTTCGACGCGTCCGACTCATCAGGGGCCCGACGATGCCCACCCAACTCTGGACCTATACCAGATCAAGCATTTATTTATTAATGCACTGTATAATAGTTAGTAGTTAGTAGTTTGCCTCAAACATCCACCATTTGTCATCTTTGAAATCAAACTCTCTAACCCTAACCCATTTAAACTTTTTAGTCCCAATGCAACATTTTTCACTATTTCCCAGAATTTAGAAATGTTAAACTTAACAGTTCTATAAGTTATTATTTACTAACATAATCTAATATGTTGCAGAATGGAATGATGGGGTGGTCAGTTCGCAGATGCTTATGTTCTTCCAGTTAGGCTACAAACCAGCAAGCCAATTAGTATCGATGGCATGTTATCATTTATCTAAACACCCTCAAATTCAAGATCGTATCAGACGTGAGCTGCGAGAAGCTAAAAAACGTCATCGTACTCTTAATTATCAAGCTATTAAGGACATAACGTTTCTTGACAACTGTATCTCAGGTAAAACTCCTTGAATTAATTGCTTTATTGAAAATTTTGAATAAATACCTCTTATACTTAAACAGTAACGAAGTGACTTAGTGGTATTGCATTCTCCCCTGTTACCTATGTCAAGTTGGCTAGTATTTTACATAGGTTAATAGGTTTGTTATTTTAAGTTTTTCTCCATTAAAAATCCATATTACATTTCAGAGAGCTTGAGACTGTTTCCTCCAACTGGTTTGCTGAAGAGGGTATGTACCGAGGATTTAGTTCTTGGCGATGGTAAACACATTTGATTTTTTTCCATACTTTGCTCGTTATATACGATATACATGATTTTTTAAAACAGCCACCCCCTTAACTAAATGGAAAAGGCAGCTAGTTAAATAAATATAAAATAATAGTCAATTAATAATCTCACATTTCAGGTGGAGTTATTGAGAAAGGCTGTAACGTAATGATTCCAGTAATGTCTCTTCAAAATGATACTAAGTTCTGGTCCAAACCTAATGTTTATGATCCGGAGAGATTTACTAGAGATAAGATAATTCCAGGAACTTATTTACCTTTTGGCCAAGGACCCAGATCTTGCATCGGTAGAGTATTTCTTTCTACATATTTATCTATCGTTTATCCGGACAGTTGAATTAGCGTTAGCAGTTAGCATATGCCATTCCTGAAACAATTAAATCAACAAATTATTTTTTAATAATAAGGGAGAATAATAATGTTCACTGCCCGATGAAAAAAACATTAGTTTTAAACTTTATTGAAAAACTAACATTAAAGTAAATTCGGATGAACTTAATTTATTTCTGTTCTTCAGTCATTATTTTCTTTCGAAGCTAAAATAATTTTTGTCAGACAACATAAATATTGTATTTACATAAATTTGTATTGAAATTATTGTATCAAATCTTGATGAACATCTAGTTCGGCACAGTGTTTTAATTGCCCTTTTAATAGAACAATTGTCATCGGTAATGCATTAATTCAGTTGTTGCCATCTTTCACCGAAATAATTGTAAATCGAAATCTTAACTTCCGACAAAATTATGCTTTTTCAATTAAGACTTTGACAGGATCATTAACCACTGAATTTAAATTGTGCCTAGAACAACGTAATTACATTAATAAATTTCAATTTTTAATTTTTAGCTCTCATATAGCGTCCATAATTATTGGCCGATTTTAGTTTTGATTATTCAAGGATTAATTACTTATTTTATAAATTCCTCCAATTTTAACACACCCCCACGCATGTGAGGACTAATAGTGTAATTTTCTTAATTGTGACGTGGAGATTACAGTTAAAAGTTAATACGCCTCTTATTGATTACAGGACAGAAGTTTGCATTGCTGCATGCTAAAGTAATTTTAGCAAAAATATTGGAGAATTTCCAATTGATTCCAAGTCCAAAAACACAGGAACCTTTGAAACGTGGAAAATGGTTAGATTCTAACGTTTCAGGTGGAATTTGGATAAGACTTCAAGCTATCGACTTGTCTACAGTGTGATACATCAGCTACGCATATTATCCACAATAATTATATTTTATTTTATTATAATATTTAATGTATATAATTTATTTATATATAGAGTTTTTTTTAATTTATTTTTAAACATTTTTTTATGTACAAAAACTTTGATGATTATCAAAATGAGGGAACTGAGTGGTTCGCGAACTCGCAACTAAGGCTGGGCTCATATTGAGACACAGGCGACGTAAGGCAGGCAGTACAGTTTTTTTCAACTGTAGATTAATAAAGAAACCGCAGGAATTTAGACGCAGAGCAGAGCTGAGCAATACTAAACCACACGTGGCTTACCTGACGCTAGTGAATCTGGCGTCTCAATTTGCGCGGTCTCGTATATTTCTGTGGTTGAAAAAAACTATGCTGTCCTGCCCTACGTCTCAATGTAAGCCCGGGCTAAACACCGACTTATATCTGCTAAACTAAAATAGTTCATCTGTTTACCTAAGGATTGAGTAGAATTAAATAAATTATGTTAGAGCTCTCTATAGATGTGAAAATATACATTTATTTATTTATTTTGTACCGCTTCGACAGTACGAGGCTCATTAGCGGTAAAAAATAGATTATGATTCATAAAAAGAAATCATATAAAATTAAAAAAAAAATTAAATAAATAAAAAAATAAAAAAATAAATAAATAAAAAAATAAAAAAATAAAAAATTAAAAAAAAAATAAATAAAAA
>KZ651876.1:48315-69373 GCA_001010745.2 Gerris buenoi
CTATTATTTAAAAAAAAAAAAAAAAAAAAAAAAAAAAAAAAAAGTTATCGTAAAACTATAGTTATCTATGTTCTTGGAATGTAAAACGGAACATTTTATAAGAAAATATCAAAATACAAGCAAAAAAATAAAATAAATAAATAAAGTGTGTCAGATACTACATATTTATCAATTTGGTATTTTTAACATACATTTAAACTTGAATAAAATTGTTTCTTAGTTTCAACTTAAGCAAATATATAATTTTAAAGTAATGTTTAAATAGACAATTTGTAAATAATCAAAATCCGAAATGTCATTTTCTATGACATTGTGTTTCCTTCTGTAGGTTAGGCTTACTAAGGGGTCTCTTACATTTTGTTGGAATTTATTAGGTAAGGTGGGATGCGTTAAAAGATTTTAGGATTTTGGTTAAATATTGAAAGTGAAATACTAAAAATTAGTTTAGAGAAATAAAGAATAAAGGAGTGATGAAGAGTGATATCAGTGGAAAACAGGGTTCATCGGCTAATAAGGAGAGACTGGAGGAACAGAAGAAGATGCGTTCTGGTATAGCAAACCCTCCTCAAATGACATTAGATCCTGAGAGACGAAGAGATTTCTTTAACAGACTTCTTGAGAAATATTCGTAAGTATACAATTTTAAAATCAGTAAATATTAAGTTAGCTCACATGTTTAATTCAGGGTGTAGTTAGTTAGTTAAGCGTTTATTTTATTCAATAAGTTCATAACAAATAATACAATTTTTCACAAACGAAAGACGAAAGCCTTGGTCTTGGTCATCTGTCAGTTAGGCGAAATTCAGGGTGTAAAAATCATCTTTTTAGAATTGTCCTAAAGAAATTCTTAAATAAGAAGGCACTTCTTTAGATTGTTACTCCCCTTATAAAAAAAATAGAGGGTAGAAAAAATGTAAAGAAGGTGAATGGAATGTTCTTTAGAATGATACTCCGTTACTCCCCGCATAAAAACAGAAGTGTGATATTCCTTTGTCCCAAATTTCATTAGACTAAACACCCCTTCGTGTTAATAGTTATTTAGTCAAGGTCATTTATACACTAAAAAAACATAGGGGAGCAACAATTTAAAGAAATACCAATAAAATAAGAAAACCATTTTTACATAAAATACTTAAGGGATTTCCTAAAACTGTAATGCATAAACCATTTCTTCTTATGGAGAAAAATGAAAATAAAAATAATTTTTTTTTTTTTTTTTTTGTTACAACCCTGTTTAGGGATTTTCTCCCTCTCATACATTTTTGTTGTTAGTGGTAGTTTCTCAGTGTGACACAGATGGTCTGAGGGTCATTTTAGTTTGTTTTTTATTATTCCATTTTAAAATATTGTTAAAAACTGTTAAATTTAGAATGTAAAATTTAACACAAGCAAGGCTTGAGGTCTGATGATGCCCGAAATGGGTGAAATATAACCATTTTTGATTAACAAATTGTTAATTTGTACTCACCTGTATGATCCCTTGAAAGAAATTATCCAAAGTTACAAAGGTGCAAACTTGAAAGAATTATTCTTCAACTGAGATAACAATGATCCTTTTGAAGCTGTTTTATTCAAAACTCGTTCCTCATTCTATTATTTGTGTTTTTATTTATCTTGCGTCCGAGCTTGTTTCCGAGCGTACCGAAGGTTGAGGAAGCATTGTTATCAGTTTGGAGATAGTAATTTTGGTTGCCTCCGATTTTTATAATTCCTGGAAAGAAATCCGTTTCTGCCATCAAGGAACATTTGGTCTCTTTGTCGGGTTTTCAGTCCACATTTTTGCAAACCACTTTATTTTCTTAATTAAAACACACATCCGATTTTGATGACATTTGGATGGTAGGTCATAAATATGTTGTCCATTGTTTATTAATATCAAGCTTCTGCGTACTTCCTTCCACGTTTGCAAAATTTAATATTACTAAAAATAAGTGTAACTCCACTGGGAATTTAAACAGATCTGTCTTATTTGATCATTAGTCCAATAATTGGACGCGAGGAAGCTATGTGCCGCACTAATTGGCAGACTGTTTAAACTTAGCTATAATTACCTTAAATAAAATTAAATTTCCTCATCCATTCTTACCTATACTCTACTTCAGATTCATTTTTTCTCTGCCTATTTCTCTTTGGTAATCGCGGTATATCCGAGTTGGTTCATCGGAATATCCGGGATTGCGTCAAAAAGGCCAGGGTACTGGCCTTTTCTAGTGTCGAAACCTTACACCCTGCGTGAGTTTACCAAAACATCTGATGATGATTCGAATTACAAGAAAGTAAGATGTTTCTCACAGATGATCGTATCTCAGTTTAATATATTTTTCTGTATTAGTTAAGTTGGGAGAGAAATCAAATAATATTTTCTTTTATATTTTTCTTGTAAAGGACTAAATCTACGAAGATAAACAACCCCTCAACAGGAGTTGGGTTCGGGCCAAGAAGTGCCAGATTTCCTTCCGTCCCTCCTACGAAAACACCTATTAAGCTAAAGGATAAGTTTCTCAAGAAAAAGAAATCGTCTTCAGACAGAAGCATCGTCAAATCAGCTACTATAGGTAATGAACCCTTAATACTAGTAAAAATTAGAAAATTAAAAACATTGATCTCAATGTAAAAGAAATGATCTTAAACTTCGAAATTAAGATTATAAATTCAAATGTGGTTTTTCATTCCAGAAGATTATAATGGATTGGATGCTATGGACAGTTGGAAGAATTCGGTAAAGAACCACCAATATGATACATCAGTGTATAAGAACCATGTAAGAATTAGAGCCAGGTTCCCTTACCCTTTGCCGATTATAGAGGAACTCATTGAACCTTCGAATACGTCCGAGGTAATTAAATAATTACCTGTGGCACCAAATTAATCTAACATTAAATGTTCTATGGATGCATCAAGACAATAAATGCGTCATCAATCTTACCAGTATCCTCATCCATAGATGTTGACTGTGGACAGATTCTCTTTCCTATAGAAATGGACATTTCGTGTTTATGGCATAAAGTTATCCCTCCTTACCTTAAAAGATACGATACTCCTTAAAATGCTAAAATGCCTCCTTAAAGAATAGTGCGCCTTAAAATGCTCAATCCGTTGGCTTACATTAGAAATAAATTTAGAATGAAACCAAATATTTTAATTTATTAATACATCAAAGGGGTTATAACTAAATTAATGAGGGATTAATGAGTTTAAAGCTCTTAACCATTCTTTATCTCACATAAACTTTCTTTTGATTCAACATAGCCCACTCAATTGGTAGCCAAAAAGCAGCATTAATGATTGTAGTTTCGGTTGAGAGATCATTAAAAATACTTATAATTAAATATACTACCGAATTGACCAGTTTATTAAGTAAAACCTAATATTAAGTAGTAGATAACTATTATAATGCAAATTGCAGATAGATTTGACCATGAAAAATTATAATAATCATAAGCCGAATCTATTTGCATTAATACATACACGCACACGCAAATGAATGTCAGATCTTAAACTGATCAAAATTAAGCTTGAAATTTTTGTTATATCTTAATTTTCTTATATAAATTACATTTAATTTTCTTTCGTGTTGATGTTCTTTCCTTTTATCCTTTGTAGCAAAGACTTGCGTTCAATCTGACTTGTTTTCAATCTGTATAACTAATTTAAATGCTTATGAAGATCTATTTACAATATAAGTGCCGTGTCAGTTCCGTTAATGTCTGTTTCTTATCAGTGTCTGCTTAACTTAATCAGTAAGAATTCAACCAGTGTTACACAGTTATATCATATTCATTATTTCGCTAAAATTGAGTCATCAGTAAACGATTTTCATGAGACGAAAGTGTAATTTCGAAGAAGAAAAATCGTTCAACAATCTTAAACGTTGAAAAGATAAAAGAAAATTAAATTAAAACGTATCTTGGACCAAGATTTTGTAAAGTTAGAAAACTTAAGTTATTGTATAGTTAGTATATGAAAATCAAAGTGATGTGTAGAAAAACCAGAGGACCGCATTTTAGATCTTTTGCAAATTAAAGATCTTCAATCTTATCGTTTGACCCCTTCATTACTGAGGGTATAAACAGATTCGAGCTGAAGTTCTGAGCACTGAATCCACCTTTACCAATCTCTACAATTTTAGCAAATTCACCTGATGACAATTACGCCACGAAGTAGTGTAACAGGATCAGCGGAAGAAATTAAGAAAAGATCGGATAAACTAAAGAATGGGGGCTACTAAGATAGTGGAGTCAGATGATTTTATTGGATTTTATCTCTACTGGATTGACAGTCTGAAGAATTCAATAACTGAGGATTATATGGGCTGTTACATGAAGAGAGTAGCGTAAAATTTAAATATTAAAAAAATTAAAAAGTAAAAAGTGAAAATGTAGGGAAATCAGTTACGAACATTACTTGTAAAGGTAGCAATATGATCACGGAGTTGACTCAACAATATGTCACCCATTTACTTACAAACTCAATCATTTCTTGGATGATAAAACAGGCATTTATAGTGTCAAATTGGAGACAATGTCAAAAAGATCTATTAATCATTTGAATTTCTGAAACATTTATTATTCATTTAACCGCATGAGAATCTTTCGCAAGTTGTATTGATTCTTAACAATAACAAAATACAAAAAACTGAAGAATTTAATTCTAGTAAAAATAAATATCATTAAAGAGGACTGCTATACTGAAAATTTACAATAGAGGCAGGAGGTGGATAAATACCGGAGACAGACTTCCAATTTTTAACTTGTTAGCATGATGTAATTTTGCGTAAAATTTGTGCTTCATTTGAAACTTCAACGTTGTTTACTTTGTTAACATTGTTAAATCTTGTGTTTTATCATAAGATTCGAAACAGACCTAATTCAAGGATCTGGCATGGTGCTTACGTCTGTAGATGAATTCAAAAGCATATGGAAGAAGATTGAAATTACACGATTCTTTTTAAAGCTTCAACTGATGCGGTGGACACAATTATTATAAATAGTTTAATAAAAAGTGACGCATTTGTAGGCTATAGTAGAAAAAAACTAAAATTACAATCATCCAGTCACTGATTCTTAATTGTATCTAGTGATGACGTATTGCAGGTATCAGATTCAGATGAGACAAAATCAGGGGATACCACTTATTTCGAGTCAATCAGTCATTCATTTACACTTCTACCTTGTTGCAATCAGAAGCCTGTGAGTAATTTAATAGTATCTACTGTAGTAATTAATTCAATAACTGACACTAATATGAAGTAATTGAAGTTTACTCTTAAGTTAATAAGTAAGTAACGGGGCAGTAATCAAACAGTATAAGCATTCAAAGCCGTTACAATAATTTTAAGACAATATCTTTGTGAAATAGTTTGTCTTCAATCGCATTTTACAATTTACAAACTTCATTGATTGGGTACCGTATAAGAAGTGTCTTATTGATAAAAAATTTCATATGCATTGGAATGCCATTGAGATGTTAAAACATTTACACTCTGGAAAAAAGTCCTTTATCAAATGTGTTATTATGTGCCTAGCCAATCAAATCATTATTGTCATGTCTCGGTGCAATTAGTTAAACTCTTAACAATGGCGGATGAACCAGAGCTGTGCCTCTGATCTAATTTGTCGTTCAAGAAATTAATGACGCGTCAATGTGTTTGCTTATTCCTAATTCATCATTCTTATACACAAAACTGTAACTAAAGAATACAACTAAGCAAAGAGGCAATTCTTTAAATTGATTCAGTCATTTTAATGATAACAGGGATGCAATGAAAATGTAGAAGTCAAGTACGAAGAGAAGATTGTTAAGGGAGATTTCCCTCTGCCAGAAGAACTACAAGCAAGACATCTATCCAAAACCTCATCCGGAACTCTTGTCTGGGTCGGCAATGACGTTATTCATAATCTTGTCAAGGTGAACATTAAATGAAATAGTTATTGGTGGTTTGGCAAAATGCAGCAAAGTTAAATCTAGTTGAAAATATTTGTGTCATAGGAATTTCTTAAAAGTTTGTCAACAGATTGTAAAAGTAAAATTGCTACCAACCCCCNAGCATACAAATTATTTTACTATGCGAGAATATCTAGATTCTATCCCTCCTAGTTATATCCCCCTCCTCTTTGATAAGATCATTTGCAAATATCCTAAATTTACCCTGAAAAATATTAGTTGTCTAAACGACTTGCTTTATCTGAAATTCATGGTAAATTTGTGAATTTTGAAGAATAATAAGTGCACGTATTACGTTATTTGTTTGGTGGTTTCCAAAAATTAGACTCCGTATAGCAGGAAAGTGTAATTCTCAGTGCAAATTCATTTATACAATTTAATTACAACGAAAACAGACAGTTTTATAAAACAGATAATAGTGGAATAATTATTTTAAAACTGTTAGGTATAAGTGCCTATTAAATAGTTTTATATTTTAGCCCCAACTTTTTGTTTGTTCTATTTTATATAATACTCCATTAAAATCCATAAGTATGCATTTATTCTCGTTTAGGTATTACTTGCCTATAGTTGCTTACCAAATGCCGGAAGCATTGTGATTGTGCTGGCGATATTTTTTGTTAAACTCAAATTTTTATCAGCCACGCCGATTGTATATTTGTCATTCTTTCTTTTTTAGAAGAAGAAAAACAAAAAATACGTCGTTGAAGATTTCACTGAAAAAGAGTCTAAATCGATTCGAGATTTAAGAACAGCTGATGACGTGAAATCATCAGGTGAGGGAGAAGATAGGCCTCCTAGTAAAAAGAGTGGCAAAATAAGGAGAAGCAAAATTAAGAAAAATTCATCTGCCCTGGTAATAATTTTCTAATTTTAATCTAAAACTTAGACAAATTTATTTACTTAGATTGTAAATATCTCAAACAGTAAAATCGTTTACTGTACTAAGAAATGTTATGGTACAGATAACGTTAGTAATTGAAAGTAATAAAAATGTTAACTCTTTGTTTTATTAGGTGCGAGTAGTATATTTTATACAGGGTGGCACAAAAGTATGAAAACCCCTGAATAACTCGTCAGAAATGCATTTTTTTTTTAAAGTTTCAAGATTTTTTATCAGCTATTTAAGTACATTTGAAGGTCAACTATGATATTTTAAATGGGAACCCCCATTTTTTATAGCGGATTTGAAAAGAGCAGGAACTTTTACGTAAAATATGACCTTGACCATGTCCAAGAAAGACCATTTTAAGATCATTCCAAGGTTGAAATAGTTTTTCCAATATGAACCTTCAATTTGTATAGCAGATTGCAAAGTAACCAAATTTTCCCCCTCAACAGCGGTATTAATGTAATTTTTTCTTGTCTTTAAAGGTCATGGCCAAGGACAAAGTCGACCTTCTAGAAAAAAATGATTAAAAGTACTTTAACAAATAAATTATCCTTCTACTGATCCTAGTTATACTCAATTTCTATTTAATTCACAGTCAATATCCACATAGTTGCTGATCGATGTAAATAATATTTCATGTGGTCCGCAGGAGTTAGAGGACAGCACCAAGGTTGGTGTACCGTCATCTCAGGAGAGCAAAACCAACGTTAAACCATCATCATCCTCACTTACACATCTGGTATAACCTTTAGTTCCTAGTGTTTGTTTAACAGACATTGAAGTCACTCTACCGAATTATTATTAAAAATATTCTCGTACATTTTAAATAATTTCACTCAACTTACAAAAGTGGTGGTGATTACAAAAGAATAAACCATATATTAAAACTTGTATATTTATTGAATGAAACATGTTGCAATTTTGGTCATCAAAGCAATGAAATTTGTAAATGACAATGATTTCTTTCAATAGAAGAAATAATATTTTTATTCTCTTCACTGAAGTGCGGCACTTCGGGGCTTTTCCCTTTGCAAAGTCACCCTCTCTCAGTGAATTGGATTAAACCAACGCGTGATATAGCACCTATATAGGGAGGATGAAAACGTATGAAATACAAAAAGCACGACGAACCGCGGTTAGGTTAACCGATACATTTTTGCTGAATTGGATTCCAAAAAAAAATCCTTTTTTTCCAGCGGTGCCCGCCAAACAAAAAAGCAGTGACGCGTGAAGGACTACGAATGAAATTTCTCGGCAAACAAATGAAACATTAGAGCGTCCTCTTCACAACCAGACAGAGTTGCACTATCTGTTGTTTATTACAGTGATACCGATTTTCAAAGTAGTGGTATTCTTTTGTAATCGCAGCCTAATTTTTTTTGAAACAATTAAGAAAACAGTATCTAGTCTTTAACAGTATTCTCAAATAGTTACGAAACGTAGGAATAAACAGCCAAATCCTAGAAAAAAACATAATATCAAATTTTTAATTTCTTATTTATCTCTGTTATTATGAAAAGACCAGACAAGATTTTTAACAGACAGTGTCAATTTATAAAACAGGTTTGTTTATAATATTAATAAGATAAAAAAATTGTAAATTCAAAGCCTTTATATACCCTGATGATGTAAATATATTTTACAGCACTAATTGGTAAAAACATATTTTCTTTAAACCATGTCTCACTAAATATCTCATACAATTATACTTTAACGGTTGCTAACTTAAATTTAATCCTAGAAAAAAAGCTAGGATTTGGAGCTCTAAGCTCTCCTGAAATCAGTGACGGTCACCGGATAGACGTTATCTATCCGGTTACGGTCGTATGTCAAATATACGATTTATAATGCTGATGGTACGGTCACGCTACCATTAGGTATATATGCATTAGATATATAAGCGTATAAGCTCTTTGATAGGCCTGAGTCTTCCTCGGGCTGTTTTATATAGGACTAGCTGGATACCCGTGCTTCGCTACGGAGTGTTTTTAAATTTGATAAGTTTATTAACTACCAGGAAAGCATACAAATTATTTTACTATGCGAGAATATCTAGATTCTATCCCTCCTACTTATATCCCCCTCCTCTTTGATAAGATCATTTGCAAATATCCTAAATTTACCCCAAGTTCCAACAGACACAATAAACACCAAGTTCCAACAACAACACAGGAGGCACTATGCGACGACGAAAAAATAATCGGACGAGTTTTTCTGTATCTAAAAGAAGCGGAAATTTTCCAGGAACTATGAAAAAAAAGAGCTCAATTACATGAACTTAAACCATAAATTAGTGGAAATTCAGAATCATGGTTTTATCTGGCTCTGGCCTTATTTCAATATTACTTAAATTATTATTCACATCATTTATCAACTACTTATTTAATGGATCTTATACTTAGGAAGGTATAATATTCTGAATACTATCCAATCTTCATCAATTTATTTATTTACCTCATATTTTTATCATTATTTATTATATAATTTATCTTAATATTTAGTACCTAATTACAATTACTTATTATCACTATAACTTCTCATGCATCTTATCAATACTAAGTATTTATGTCATTATGTTACTAGGTTTTTCTTACGTTACTGTACCACCTGTTACTATGCAATGTTTTACTTATATTACCATTATTCCGTTGTTTTTTTTGTTTTGTTTTTTTCTCCATAGCTACTTTGTTAATTTTTTTTTTCTTCTTTTTTGTAATTTGTCTGTTTTCCCCCTCTTTTTTCCTTTTTATTCTTTGATGATTGAATAATTGTATAAATTAACTGTGTTTGGGTGTAAATGGCCATGTCGCTAGTCACCCAATATAAAAATAAATAAATAAAAAAATTTACCCCGCTCCTAAATGAAAATATGACAAAACTGTACATAACAACAATTACTGTACTCTTAAAGAGCATTTCAACGATATGCATCATGAAGATGAAGGGTATTCATTACTTGTACCCCGTACCCCTGTGTACCAAAATTTTAATTTCGTAATCTCATGTAGGCAGTGACCTTCACCTTGTTTTGAAGAAAAAGTGTGTAAATATTCATCAAATTAGGATAAAAGACATACCATCATACTGATACTCTTCTTTTTATATAAGATATAGCTATATTTTTCAATTTTACCCCCCTCCTAAGTGAAAATATGATAAAACTGTACATAACAACAATTACTGTACTCTAAAAGAGCTTTTCAACGATATGCATCATGAAGGGTATTCATTACTTTGACATTTGTACCCCGTACCCCTGTGTACAAAAATTAAATTTCGAAAATTCATGTAGACAGTGTTTTTCCCCTTGCTTTGAAGGTCAATTGTGCAAATTTTCATCAAGATCTGACTACAACTGTAGATTTGTATAAAGAACATACATACATTCGTTGACTTTTATATATATATGGCCGCCATCTTGAATCAAAATGCCCGATTGGTAAACTATTTATCAAAAGTTACTAATTTCATAAAAGGAAGCCAACTTCTAAATTTCAAGGTTCTAGTACAATTGGTTCCGGAGATATCGTCTTGTCGAATTTTGTATATAAATGGCCGCCATCTTGAATCAAGATGGCGGATTTCAAAAACATTTCTTAGCGAGCACCTAGGAGTTAAGAGGAACATAACTACTAAATTTTATGGTCATAGGTCCAGCGGTTACAGAGATATCGTGATGTGTCAGTGAGTGAGTGGTATTTGGATTTTTTATTTCGATTTTATATGGATTTTATATACAGTGAGTGAGTGGTATTTGGATTTTATAAGAGATATCGTGATGTGTCAGTGAGTGAGTGGTATTTGGATTTTTTATTTCGATTTTATATGGATTTTATATACAGTGAGTGAGTGGTATTTGGATTTTATATTTTCTAGATTAAAGGCTTTTAATTAACTTACAAATTATGTATTTCCGTTTTATGCCAAAGTATGCGTATGTTTCTAAAGATGAAAGTGTGGGGCACTATTAAACAGTTTCTCATTTATTGATAGTGCTCCACACTGTCTACATACTATATACTTAAACATATTCTTTCCCAACTCTTCAAGAGGTTTTGGTATACTATGTATGACATGCCATGGCACTAATAACTAAAATCGGACAATTCATACTTTTTTAACTGTTTTTTTTTTCTTTAGGGACAAGATGATGGAAAATCTTCGAAGAAACTTAACGATAAAGTTAAAAAACCAAAGAAATTAACGAAGAAACAGACATTCACATTGGTCACATCAAAACCTCCTGTTTAGCTTTTCTCCAAGCAACAAATAAGAAGCATATATTTGTATGGATGTATTCCGTGCATTCTTTTTTTCTCTATATATCTTTGTACTAAAGCGAATGAATCGTGAAATAAAAATTCCTTTTTTTTTCAGTAAATCTCAATTGGTTTATTTTTTCTATAATTAATTTATGTTTAATATAATTCATATTAATTATCATATGCTACTTTTATTTTTTAATATATACTAAGTTTAACAAAAATAAAACTTTTTTTTTTGAAAACCCCAAAAGACGTCAGTATCCAATGCCAGCTTCTTCGTAGTTTTTGAAGACTTTGTATACAGCATTGCAATAGACGGCCAATCTTAGATTTCTGCCCAATTTATATTCATTTAAAGCACACAAAATATCCTGGAAACAAATATGTAAAGTATTATGTATTCTTCCAATTAGCTAAATTAAATTTACAAATATTTTACTAATTTTTGAGGACTTCAACGTAAAACTTCAATGTACTACTAATAAAAAAAAAAAAAAAATCTCCAAGCCCATGTAACAACAATTGTTTTAGAACGTTCTCGCTAGAAAATGTCATGCTGATGCTTAATGCAGTACAATATCTTACTGTAAATCATGGGCGTCATCTGCAGTTAATAAATGAGGGAGGGGGATTTATGGCGGGGGTCCGGGGGTCCCTCTCCCGGAAAATTTTGAAAATATGACCTCTCAAAAGAGCGGTTTTATGCTTTTCTGAGGTGAAATTGAATATGAGGAGATAAGATAATTTTCACTTATCCAAATTTACCCCCTCTTAAATTAAAATATGACTAAACTGTATGTAACAACAATGACTCCTAAAGTAATTACTTAGACCCCGTATCGGGTACTTGTACCCCGTACCTCTTAGTACCAAAATTTAAATTTCGAAAATTCATGCTGACAGTGATTTTTCCCTTGCTTTGAAGGGCAAGTGTGCAAATTTTCATCGAAGTCGGATTCAAACTGTAGAGTAGTTTAAAGAACATACATACATACGCATATGTTGACTTTTTGATATATTTTTCTATTTTATCTCCTCAAAATGTACATAATAAATAATTACTGTACTCGTAAAGAGATTTTCAACGGTGTGCATCATGAAGGGTTGTCATATAACTTTGCCATTGCATGGGCGTCGTCTGCAGTTAATAAAGGGGGGATGGGTGGGTATTTATGGTGGGGGGTCCGGGTATTTTCAAAATTTTGAAAATATGGCCTCTCAAAACAGCGGTTTTATGCATTTCTGAGGTGAAATTAAACATGAGGTGAATGTAAAAAATATGTATTAAAAAAAATATATGGCGGTATTTTTTTTATTTTTTTTACTCTAATTATTGGGTCTGGGCCGTCTGAAGGGGGGGTGCAAGTTTTACTGTTTGCTTGGTTCTTTGTGGTTTGTTATGCCCCAGGTTAGATTAACTATCTCACACCTTTGGATAAATTTGTTTAATTTTTAGCGATCTAACTGCCATTGCCACGATAGTAATCTATATAAATTAATTTTCCTTCGATAGTTATTTAATTTATTGCTCTAATATCAGCACAACATTATACGTCTTTTAGAAATGTTCAAGTGCATGAAGAAGTTATGAAACATAATATCTTACTTGTCAAGAATTTCAATAAATATAATATATGTTTAGGCTTTGGTTTCACGTGAATAATAAAATTTGATAACCCATCGGCTACGCTAACCCTCATTAATCTTTTATACCATACATAATTATAAAAGCTCAATTTTTAGATATTAATGCTTACACTGCCAGCACGTTCCATGTTATAGTCAAGAGCCGACTGTACAATGTCTTTCTCGGAAGCTTTGTGATACCTCTCTTCTAATTCTTTCGAGGGCATTAATTCAATTTTCTTATCAATAGCCATACTGAGTGATTCGCTAATTGACCCTGAGAAAATTTATCAATAAAGCATGATTTTATATGTGCAATATAAGCCAGCAATACCAACAATTTTTATAGGGTGACAAATTCACACAAAACTTTTTTCAAAGTGTTTACTAGATCTATATATAAACTACAACAAGCATTTAAGGTCTCATTAATAAAATTTCTAGCGTTATAAATAGATATCAAAATTTGGTAGATCTTTATATTGCTCTAATTACTAAAATTTCTGTAAAATTTTCTCTCTCTCTAAAGTTAGCTCTGAGTTAGAACCTTATTTGAGCTCAGCTCTACTTTCTCGCTAAATTTTGAAAACTTAAGCATATTTAGGTTGTTGATTAGAATTGTGTTTAAAAGAACAAGGACATTACCAATGGCTTCTCCCTCAATGGAATTTTACTTTAAACAAGCCTGGAGAGAGAGAGAAAAAAAAAATCATGGATAAAATAATACTGCATCTATTCAACCACATTGTTAAAAATAAAATTCTATAAATTTTACTAAGAAGATATGCTTGGCCCTCCTGCTCGTAGCCGAATGAAAGACGTCCAAAAGATACGTGGTAGATATTCTTGAGCCATTCAAAGAATGAAACAGTAACACCACCTCCGTTAGCATAAATGTCAGGAATAATGAGCACATTCTTAGACATAAGTAAAGTGTCAGCAGCTGGCGTCACAGGTCCATTTGCTCCTTCAACGATAATCTATCAGCAACAATTAATGTATGTTGTAATTTAAAAAATAATATAGCATTACGGACATTGATAGCAAGGTTAAGAAAGAATTGAGAAATAACAGAAAATTCATACCTTGGCTTTAATCCTTTCTGCATTTGATTTTGTTATAACTTTTTCCTTGGCTGCTGGTATTAGGATGTCACAGTCGTAAAATAACAGATCATTACTTGGAATATCTTTTGTATTAGGCATTCCATATATCGAACCAGTGATTACCCTATGTTTATGGATTTCCTACAATTAATCAAAATACGTCGAAAAAGTGCAATAACAGTTTAGAGTGGGAGAATTAACTAATTAATTAATTAATTACTATATAATTAATTTTTTAAAAAAGATACTTACAATAGACTTCATTCCTTGAGGGTTATAAATTCCACTTCGGGTCTCGACTACACCGATTAGAATAGCCCCGTAGCGCTCCATGTATCGTGCAGCATTGTAACCAACGTTCCCGAAACCCTGGAAATTAAAAATAATAATGTTTCTATTTTAAATTAAATATAAAATTTAATGTAGGTCTTCTTATGGTGACCATATTCCAATTATTTTAAACCAAATTTTATTCTTAGGAAAGAACTATACATTTTAAATTGAAGTTAGCTCTTAATTTCAATAGACCGTCTTGGCGAGAGGAATAAACTGGGAGGTGGACTGCCAGACACATTTAAGACCAGGATGGATGGACAGATGAGGATGTAGTAAGAAAGATAATTTAGTTTGTAAAGCTAAGGAAGTTACTCAAAGAAAAAGGTATTTAGTTGAATGGTAAGTAGGTATAAGGTGCTCTTTCTATGACAATATTTTCCCCAAAGACCTTGGATAAGATCATTTAATTTTTGCTATGATTATTTTAATATTGAGGATTGCGAGGATCCATCACAGTTTGCCAATTAGTTAGTGTGGCACATTAGATGAATGATCACATGAGTATAAATTAAAATGATCCCACTAGAAATCATAAGTCATAAGTGTAGTTCTTTAAAAGTTTTTCCATTCCCAATGGGGTCACATTTATTTATCAATTATGTGCAGAATTATCCAAGGGCAACTTTCGATAAATCCTTGTAATTTCTTCAAAATAGGATTACTGCATTTAAAAATATAGGTGTTGGTGTTACTATAAAAATGTTTGTGCGCATGCAGAAGATAGACAGTGTAGAAGCCAGAGGTTGAAATTAATGTGAGGCCAACAGTAAAGTGGCTAACTAATTATGACCTAACATTAACCTTGAATTATGATCTACCATTAACATTTTACTATTAGACTTGGACTAGCAGTTTATAAGACACGGAGGTTAGTAAAAATGTTGACGGCCAGACTGAAGACAGATAAAAATCAAAAAAATAATTCCCCTGAAAAGACCGTAACCAAAAGTTATGTTACTTTTGGTTTCAGTCATCAGGGAAGATTTTTGGAACATTTTTCGGTCTTCAAATAAGTTAAAGTGGATTCAAAATCCAAGTATAACTGTTCAATCTTGTCAATTATGAGAACGTATGTGGATGATATTTATAGGTTATAAAATGTAATCTAAAGGAAATTTTATTTGCCTGGACGATGAAAGTCTTCCCCTTGAGTCCTGTTGTAAGACCAAGTGGTTCCATAAATTCAGCCTTGGAAGCAAAGAATTTAGCAGCTTGACAGACACCCCTACCAGATGCAGTCAGACGCCCACGAACTCCTCCCAGAAAAATTGGCTTACCAGTCACGCATCCCGTTGCATTTATATCACTGTTACCTGCCAACATTATCTTAGCACATCATATTACATACCATCAATTAACTAACTTAGAGACAAGAGCGTCAATGGAGGACATCGTAAGAAGTTACAAAACTTTCTCTCCACGTAAAATTTACTGTTGGTGTATTTTACAAAGCAGCTTTCAACCTTCATAAGGACATCTGCGCCGAAATGTGGACAAAATCTGCGCCGAAATGTGGACAAAATCTTCCATCAGATGGGTGCTTAGAAAATTAAACCAATTGTGAATTTTTATAGAGAGGGAGTTTATGTTAGTCCTTCTAAATAACTAAATCTAGTGTAGAGTAAGATAAATTATGCTTACCTAGAGTCTTAATATAAGTATCCATAAACCAAGCCATTTCTCGTGGGCCTGTGTTTACATCTGGAGCTGGGACATCTACAGCAGGGCCTGTGCAATTAAAATTACACCTTACATTTATATTTTCCCAGGTCTTACGACTATAATAGTAACAGTACTTGTTCGATATTTTCTGGTAGACTAGAGAAGAGTAGGTACCATTTAATGGTTTTGAATTTACCATATTATACATAAAAGTACTGCTCAGCAGTCTTCCTAGATGAAGCGTAAGCTTTTGACAGGGTTTGGCACACTGGCTTGCTTTGGAAGCTTAAGGGCATCCTTCCTTTTGCGTACTACCTACTCCTAAAATCCTTCCTTGAAAATCGTTTATACCATGTATCCAACAGTCCTACAACCTTTCTACCTCCTCAATTTATCCTATAAAAGCAGGTGTACCCCATCCTAGCATCCTAGTCCAATCCTGTATACCATTTTCTCTTTCGACACCCCTAAACATCCTAGCACCACTTTAGCTTCCTTTGCAGATGATAATTTATTTTATCATCTAATATAATATAGCCTATAATAACATCTGAACAAGTTCAGGAACACCTCTTACTTCTGGAAATTTGGCCCGAGAAGTGAAGAATCAAAATTAACGAAGCAAAAGTGTCCATGTAACGTTTAGTTTGAGACATAGCAGTTCACTCTAGTTCCGTCCGCTACCTTGGTTTACACCTGGACCGGCGTTTGACCTGGGCACACCACACAAAACTTAATCAACAAGACTGCAACAGACGCTACAAACCTTTACACAGACTTCTACATCATACATCTAAACTCAGCACACATAACAAATTACTCATTTATAACACAATAATTAAGCCCACGTGATCATACTATTGAACTCTGGGGTTGCACCAAGCGTTTCAACTCTTATCGTATCCAGTCCCTACAGTCGAAAATCCTAAAAAGAATAGTCCACGCTCCTTTCTATGTTTCTAACTTTACCCGTCACAACGACATTAAAGTCCCCTTCGTCCATGACCTAGCCATATCCCAATACAAATCCTTCCATGACTCCACATCCCAACACCCCATCCTTTAATTCACTGCTTGTCATTACTATTCATTCCTGGAAATCCCTCTCGACGTCCACGTGATTTATTAAACAATGCTTAACTTCTAAATATTATGTATAAATTGTATTAATTTAAGCAAGTGAGTAGTTGCAATTTTCTAATAATTAAAAAAGAAGAAGAAAAAATCGGTCTGAGACAACTCAGACAAACTTTCTCATATATGTACATTCAATTACTATTGGAAATTTCATAAAAAAATATCATAAAAATAACTTCTCCCGGGCGGGGAATCGAACCCGGGCTCTCTCCATCCGCGTTTTAAGCTATTTTCTCAGGAACTAGATTTTTCCCGGGAAAACGGCTTATATCATTAGATTCGTATTTAAATTGACTACATTTGTTAATTTTTTAATCAAAATCGTCGGAACCATTTTCGAGAAATATTTTTTTTTCGTGTTTTCTCAGAGTTTTTGGGGGGTAGCGCCCTCAAATTTGGAGTTAAAATTCATTTCTCGATTTCGCCTCGAGGTATGATTTTTCTGACCGTGTATGCCTAATTTGATCAAAATCGGCCCAGTAGTTTAGGGTCCAGGCGTTTGCACAGACAGACGACAGACGACGGACAGACATTTTTTAAAAACCACTTTTTTGGACTCAGGGGACCTCAAAACGTGTAAATCCATCAAAATCTCAAAATCAAATTTTCGCGCCATCACAATACTTTCTCTTTATATGAGAAAGTAAAAAAAGCATTAAGAAAAAATTAAACATTGTTACTTGACAAATGTAATAGGTACTTACCAACCATGTTTTTCTTTAGAAGAGACAATGCGTACAATCGAGTAATCTTTTCTAACTCGTTGAGGCTGTACTTCCTTGGATCGATTTTAACTCCACCTTTAGCACCTCCGTAAGGCACACTGAGGTGAGCATTTTTATACGTCATTAAAGCAGCTAAAGCTTTTACCTCATCTTCGTTAATATTTGCATCGAATCTAATTCCTAAAACGATTTAAATGGTTGGATGTATTATTTTGGTATAATATTAAGGAAACATGGGAAACAATGGTACAAGTATCATGCGTTTATACAAGTAAAAATAATAAAAATTTTAATTCTGCCTAGTTATCGTTTCCTCTTACGATTCAGTACGTCAACTTATGAAAATTTATGTTAAATTACAAACATGCAATCGTTTGATTATTTAAAATTTGTTTTAATTTTTGGATTACCTTCTTATCATTTCATCAATTTTTTTCAGTTCGAGAGGTTTTCCAGGAACCCAACTCCCGTAAGTAACGAGGTCTTTTTGTACTTTAAATTTATATTTCATCCTAATACTTTGTTTAATCACAATTCTTGACACTCAAGGACTCTTTTCATCTTTAAATACTTTATGTTACAATCATGAGGAAGTATTACTTTCAGTGGGGGATATGTTCATTATTCCAATGAGGAATGTTTTTCCTTTTATCTCAAGTAGTTATTTATAATGTCTATTTAAAAAATAAAGGCCCTAGCCATTAGTCTTCACAGCGCAGGAGGACCCAGGACCAACTAGCCGTGATATTAATTTACGACACTTATCAAACGCTAATTCTTTCAAGTAGACAAATTACTTCATGATTCTGTCGACGCTCTGGAAGTTATGGATGAATAAATTTGTTAAGAAATATTAATATTAAGATATATGTAGAATAATTACCTCCTTTAAGAGGACTACGGTGCTGACTGTGGTGAATCCTATAGCCTGTGATGACTTCGTAACGACCACTGTCCATCTTGATTGGGAAACTAACTGTCATTACATTGGAACAGGAGGACATGATGTCGACAATACCAAGTATTCTATCGACGCGTTCCTGATCAGATAGTTCTCTCATCCTTGACCTCATACTCTCTACTAGTTTGGGAAAGAGTTTCTCTATTGCTTTGTGATAGTAATATTGTACCATGTTATAAAATCCTGGGTTTTCTTCCTCTTCCACTTTTAAATATATTGGATCTATCTTGTACCCCGGGTCTTCTAGGTTCTCATCACCTCCATTTTCTTTGTTGCTCAGGCTCCTTATTTGACATAGTCGTAAGCCTTGAATACAACATCTTCTGATAAAACTTCCACTTGCTAGTACCACTAAAACATATGTAAAATGTATGAGGATGAAGAGGATGATGGTAACCATAAGCAATAAAAGTAAACATCAAATCGGAACTTCGTAATTTGGATACTTTAGTGGCCTATATATATTTTTCTTTAGCTTCTTTTATATGAGAAATTATGGCTAAAGAGGTTTATATTTACTGGTTTAAATCAAGAGAGTACGTTAAATGTTATTCGAAGGCGCGCCAATATCTGGTGGTCGTGGTCACGTCTCGACAGGTGTGACTTGCGCGATGTTAGTTTTCTAGATATTTTGCCATACGGTTGTTCATCGTTAAATAAAAAGGCTGAACTACAGTATATGGGGTCCCTTCTGATAACACTTTATTTCACTATCACCTCTTTCAAGACTTCATATATTGATATATCTTGTCCGTTTAAATATGCTGACTCTTTTAATATTTCGGTTTGGACCTTTACCTGGTTTATATACAGGAGGGTTGTTTTTCTTCAGAAAATGAGCGGAGCGGCTATTGAGTTTCCATATATTGCCGTGATTTTTATATTACTGTGATTTTTATACTGTCGTGAGTTTTATATTTTCGAGTTTGACCACTACCTGGTCTATATACAGGAGGGTTGTTTTTCTTCAGAAAATGAGCGGAGCACCGCGCAGCGGTGCAGAGCGGCGATAGAAATTTATTTGGCAAAAAAAAATTAAGGTAAACGAAATTGAATTCAAACACAAAACGAACACTTTTTTATTAAAACGTATAAAATCACGCAAATCACACATTATTTTGGATATATCGAAATACGATACGGCGTCATTAAAACAATCGATTGTACTGATTTGCGATATCTAGCAGGGGCCCCACTATAGTTCTACCAATAAAAAATGTATCGTTACTTTCTCAGAATAACATGTGCAATTCTAAAGATCCTCCAAGCGATGACTACAAAATTATGTTAGTACAGTTGCTAACTTACTACAAATTAAATTAAGGAGAATCAGGGTGAACGAATATTCCAGTATATTATTATCAATTATACAAACACACAAATGACAATTCAGCCGACGCGACGGACTAAATTGTACAATTTTCAAAAGTTTAGGTTCAAAGCAATCATTAAATTTTCTATTTTTCTTACATAAACGTTTCTTCTGTCTCATTCACTTAAAAAAAAAAAATAAAAATAAGGTGTGATTAAGACCCTAAATTTGAGCTCGGGACAGCACCTGCAACCTATCGATACGTTGTCACGGTACGAATGTTGCAAGTTGACACACAAACCTCTTATTATCATTATTATCACTATAGTCAAATTTCAACTACAGTAAAAAAATACTTCAGTGAGAAGGTATCTATATAATTACCCCTTGCTGTAGAAGACGCACTTATAGTAAATAACACCATTTAAGACAAATTTTAAGGAAATATTATTTCTAAAACTGTAAATGCTTATTAAAAAACTAATAAAACTTACTCAAATCAAGTGTTGTGATAAGACATCACCCTCTAAAAGACTCGCTGAATGTCAAGAAAAATTCTTCGGTTTATGCAGCATGTTTATGTTGTTTGTTTTTTGTAATTGTAACAAAGATAATGTTCAATTTGTTAGTAGATCCTTGAAACTATTACACAGAGGATCTTAAAATAATATATATTTAATTGTCATATGTCAATGTCAATGTCGGATAATAAATTTGATAAGTATATTTTTTTATATTATTACAATTACTTTAAATCAAATTATAATTATTATTAACACTGGGAGATAGAAAGAGAAAAAAAGGCTCCAGCGCCGGGACTTGAAGCACGGGCCTCCTGGCGCGGCGCTGGAATCTATTTTTCTCTGTCTGTCTCCCTGTGTTAATAATTTATAATTTGATTTAAATTAAAATTTAAACTTTCCGTAGTAGTCCAGTAAAATTAGGCAAAAAAAGGGTGTTCCTTCGGAATAATTTTAAGCCAAGATTTTTTTTTCACAGAGAGCTTTGTTATGTTATTGCAAATAATATAATATGAAAAGTCCCCAACTTTTTTATGTACGCTTCCCTCTTTTTTAGAGGGGGGGAGTAAAAT
>KZ651876.1:69817-81095 GCA_001010745.2 Gerris buenoi
TCTTTATACATAAAACCCCTTATATCTTCCAAACTATAGGTCGTATCGACTTGATTCTTGTTTTAATCGATTCAGCGTAAAGAAATGCATAGAAAATGATACCCCACTTGCTTAGCTAAAGTCCTTTAAATTTTACCCCCCTCCTCCCCCCCTCTAAAAAAGAGGGAAGCGTACATAAAAAAGTTGGGGACTTTTCAGGTATTAATTGCAATGGCATAACAAAGCTCTCTGTGAAAAAAAATCGTGGCTTAAAATTATTCCGAAGAAAAACAACCAAAAAATAAAAAAAGGAAAACAAATTATTAGAATGCTTTTGGGTGTGGCAAAAGTTCGGCAACGGCTAATTATCTCCTATAATATTTAAGATATCAAACTGCGCTTAGTTGCAAACTTCATCATGCACAAAAAACGACTATTTTTTGTGGGTACCCATTTTACCGCCATTTTGGTTGCCGCCATATTGGATTGAACTTAAAAATTTCAAATTGGGACCCCTATACTGTGATACATATTTGGAAAGGCCTTGAAAAAAGAAAACATTTGCCGCAAGCCAGAGCTTTTTATCTTCCACCGTTTCAAAATGGCGGCCAGTTAAAATTAACAAATTTGACATTTTTGACGTTAAATTACGGCCAAAGTAAAGGTTTTAGGGGAAGTGGTGCAAGAGTAAATTTGTCTTATTTTTGGGTAAAAGATAAAAGTTCGACGCTATTTTTCTAAATTTTTATTTTTATTTGGATGCTATAGCAACGCACACTGTTTCATTCTACCTTCGCAACCGAAAATGTAACTAAAAATATTTTTTTAAACCAATTTTGTATTTTTTAGTTTAAAATAGGACGAGTTCGTTGGACAACGTTATCCATCCAAGCGTTCACGCGTAACGCTCACGTAAATGTAAACTTCAAATTTAAAATTAGAATTTTAGGCCGGGAAAAAAATCAAACTTCATCTATTCAATGAGACAAACATTTTTTTTCAAATACAATTTTTTAGAAAAACCAACAGCGACACCCCTATGAAGTGTTAAAGATCGCTAAAACTATTACANAAATCAAACTTCATCTATTCAATGAGACAAACATTTTTTTTCAAATACAATTTTTTAGAAAAACCAACAGCGACACCCCTATGAAGTGTTAAAAATCGCTAAAACTATTACATAAAACTTTTTAGACAATAAACAATAAAGTAATATAACAATAATGTTAATGTTAATATAGCAATTAAGTACATAATAGGATGCGAGGAAGCTATGTGCCACACTAATTGGCAGTCCATCTATTATTTTTTTTTTTTATTAAAAATTTGTTTATTTTTCCCGCAACTATTATAAAAAATTAATTCCTGCCTAAATGTTATCTACAAAATCTGTCAAATAAATTATTACATAATAGTCCAGGAGGTAGTGTAGCAGTATGTCAAGCTAGAATTTTGTGTAGACGTTAATCTTTTGGAGCCTTTAAGAATATGTGGTCGGCTATAGGTTCGTGTGCTAGACATAGGCTGGCAATAGGCATTTGAAAATGAAAAAGATTTGAGAGCAGCCATGTCCCGCCGATCATGGTGGACAATGTGATTTTCATGATCTTGAGTACAAACTTAGTAGACTGAAAATCAAGGTGATGTTAGTTTGTTACTTGATAGGTGACCACTTTAATTTGGAGTAATATTTGGATAATTAACCCATGAAGTGACAAACGGCTCTTTTATAGAAAAGGGCCCCCACTTTTTTTTAATCTAATATACTTTTGGACAACCGAATACACACTTTTTATACATAAAAGTGTGATATTCCTTTTTTCCCAAAGCATATTGGACTGAATATCCCTATGCCTTAATAGGTAGTTGGACTAATGTGATATAAACTATTCTATATATTTCCGTACATAGTAAATTAATACCTAGTAAAAAAAAAAACATTTTTAAGAACAAGCTTTTATCCTGGGCCAGCCGCCATATTGGATTTAGAGAGAAGGCATTTTATTTTTCGTCCTCTTCTTAGTTAGCCCTTTCATTATTTGATACCCATATCATGGGCGTGCTTAAAAAATAACTAGTCCGCCATCTTGGGCTGTCCACCATATTTCATTTAGAATAACGTCACCTAGCTAACTATGCATTATCATCCAAAGTAAACGTGTATGCAAACTTTCAATTCAATCGTTTAAAGATAACTTAATATTCATAGTTACAAGATTTTACCCGAACATACATATATACATAGAAACATTGCAAGTTAAATAAAAGCTTGTAAAAAGGATAAGAGTCCTGTGACACACTTGATTTTCAGTCAACTAACTAATTTTCAGGATCATGAAAATCTCATTGTCCACTATATTGGACTGGACATGACCGCTCTCCACCGGTTTTTTTTTTTTTTTTTTTTTTTTTTTCAAATGCCTATCTATTGCAAGCTGTATCCCGCCGATGAACTTAACGACCATATATGCTTAAAAAGCACTTAAACATGTAAGTTATACACAAAATTGTACTTTGATATTAGTTAGACACTTATTTGTTCGCTATCTTGTGAATAATTCTTAATATAACAAATAAACAATATAATTATAATATCAAAGTCAATGATTAAAATTTACATAAATAAATAATAATAATTTTTTTTTTATTTTNCCCAGAGTGTATTCTGATTTAAGACATAGATCCTTAAAATTTAATATAAATTTAAATACGTTTAAGAATAAAAATAATAAAATAAAAAATAGTAATATAATATCTTTGTAAGCCTTTAGAAGTCATTGAAATACCTCTTATAAACAATTATTCAACTCAATACATTTTAAGGAAACATTACTTCAATAACAAACATTAACAGTTATGAAAACCATGTGAAATTAATAATTCCCTAAATATCACAATATTTTATCTCTACAGATTATTGTAATTAGTATTTAACTTATATTTATTATTTCAGCTTTTAATTTTACCTCACCTATTGTTTATTTAGTAATTTATTATTTTATTTTATTTTATAATATTCCGCTTCCTCACCCTGCATGGAATGCTATAGGGTAATTACCGGTAATATCTTAATTACATTTAATGTAAAATAAACAATATTTATAAGTGTATTTTAGAATATGAATTATTTAATTGAGAGGATTAGAGGTGTAATTTGCCTGTTACATCTACTCAATACCAAGCGCCACTGCGTCCCCAGAATATAGTAGGCACTGGATTTTTTCTGCCGCTCGATTGGATGTTACGTCGCATTGAATGTGGTGGCTGCAGAGACTTGATGGAAGTTACTTGAGAACGAGAGAGAATAACTTCAAATAAAATCTTGAATATCCAGTACAGCATCTCAACGAAACTTATAATGCTGCAGCCAAGAAAAAGTCCAACAACGCCTCCTAGATTCACTGAAACAAAATGTTATGGCATTAGGTATTTCTTTCTTCTCAAAAATTTGTATCATAAAAACAAATGTTAACTTTTTATATAGTTAACCAGAGAGCATTCTGATTCAGATTGAGATTTCGAAAACAGGCACTTTCTGCATCGGCTTGATGAGTGCAGGTGACTCGAGTGGAGGCTGATAAACAGACACGAGGAAGTAGAGTATTTAAGAAACTGTTCATTTTGAATTAAAACGAGTGAAGATTTCTGTACTAAAAATCAAAAATTTGAGAAACGAGTATGGAGAATATTGATACACTATACGTATGGTATCACTTTAACGATCAGGGTTTTTTTTTATAAATAAACAGCAAGTACAGGGTTGGGCAAAAGATATGAATCGGTTTTGAAGGTCCAGCGCTCGGCTTGTGGTGGTGGGGGAAAGTTTTTTTTTTTTTTTGGTTGGGGAAAGAATATAGTTTTTTTTATTTAGAATTTTCGCTATTTGGCTAGTGAAAACCCAAGGGAAATTCAGAACACACCACTCTCCTAAAGTGACTGAATGGTGTGCAGTATCCCAATTTAGGGTTATTGGGCCTTACCTTTTCGAGGATAATGGGCACACCGTCACTGTCACCGCTGAGCGATGTGTCAATGTTGTAAGAGTTTTTTTTTAACCTGAACTGGAAGAATTGAGTAAGGCAAATAATCTGGGAGACATCTGGTTCCAACAGGTAGGTGCTACATCCCACATCAGCTAGAATTTCAATGGTGAGATTGAGGCAAATGGTCTCTGTGAAGGGTAACGTGGAGTGGCCTGCGGCCTGCGCGTTTACCAGATTTGAGTATTTAAGACTTTTTTCTTTGGGGGTACCTGAGGAAAAAGTTTTAAACTTTTAAAAAAATTGTCCACACACCCTACACCCTGGAAGAACTTAATCAGGGAATAATAATAATAAGGAAATAATCAGGGAGGAAGTTCCGCCTATCCCAATGTGGCGACAAGCGGTTGAAAACTTCCAGAATTGCCAATTTACAACCGATTCATATCTTTTGCCCCACCCTGTGAAAGAAGTAGTTGTTTATAACCAAGGAAAACATTATTAAAATAAGAGTCGTTACTAATAACAGACTTTAATTGGTGGATGCCATCGGATTCGTAAAAAGAATAGATAAGCATTCTTGTGAACTATCTGACTCTGAAACCTATTTTCCTCTTACTTTAACTACAAATTAAAATTCTGACGGCTGTTTGTGGAGTCTAGAACTGAAATCTACGAAATTAAGTAGGTTAAGTAGTTATTTGGGTCAACACAACAGACCTGCATCATTATCGGTGAATTGAGATTATTGGACAAATTAAGTTATAATAAATTTTTATTATACATAATAAATTTTGCTATTTGAATTTTAAATTCCCAATGAGTAACTAAGAAGAACTATGTAATGGGACACGATGTTGCGTAGCACATGTTCTAGTACATGTAGAATGTACCATCGCAATTCGCAAATCAAATGATGTGTAAAATAATAATGACAACCTATTAGATTTTGTGTGGAAAATGTGAGCTTTCTAATATAGTGAAGAGCTCCTTCATTTCTGAAATAAACTTCTAACACTCCGTCATCTTCTACATCAAAAACATCTTCTCTATTTGTGGTGTAAGAGTAGGTTACCTGCAAATAAAACAAAGCAGGTTTTATAAATAACCACTAATGTGTCAAACAATTAAGTTCATGCCTTAGTGATTAAACTAAGGGAAGGGACATTGACTAAAACTATAAGGGACAAATAACAATGATAATATTTCCAACACTATTGACGTTATTTATAGAATAGACATCTAACACAACTGTTGAATTAACTTAATACTGTCGATAAAATGTTAAGATAAATTAAATAATAATTAAAAATAAGAACAAGTTGAATACTTCGCTACATTTTGGAAGACAAGAGCGCCCGCAGAATGTGTTTTCTTTAGCATCAACAGTGAACAGCTTTTCATTCATATACCCTAATAAAAGTGAAACAAATGAAAAAATAAATATTAAGTTATTACTATGATTTGCATTTTGGTATTATCAAGTTTAATTGCAGTGCCGCTATAGTAAAATTAAAAAGGATGCAACGATCAATCTAGTGCTGGCTGGTATTGCACAATAAAAGAAAGCTAAACTTTAGTGCTTTTCTTTCAAGGTAAAAGTTCAAATTTAAACTATTACTAGTATTACGAGATAATAATGGAAGGGTCAATCAAAGTATGAACTGGTTTTGCAAACTAAAATTCGAAAATAATGTGAAACAAAAATAATATTTTAATTATGAAATTATTACAATTACTTGAATAGTTGGCAACACAAAGGAGAGAAGTACTTCTGCAGTCTTCAATCCCTGAAAAAATAATGACATTTTTATTTAAAAAAAAAAAAAAAAAAAAAAAAAAAAAAAATTTACCCTGTTTTTAAGCATTGAATTAACCCAGGCGTAATCCTCGAGAAATCTAGTAATAAACTCCATTTCAAATATTAAGTTTGGGTTAGCAGTTTCTCTCGGCCATTGGCTGATTAGGTTAACCCAGCGGTGGATTTTTTAGTAGAAGAGAAATGTATGTGGTTAAATAATTTTGATTTCCAATTAATCCTAGTAATATTACCATCAAACCTGAAGTGATAGGACGAACAGTTACACGCTTTAAATATCAAATCAGCTCGACATTGCATGACGCAGGATGATTGAGAATATAGCGTCGTCAGCTTTAAATTGTCTTCTTCAAATGGAATGAGACAGTTTCGAACCTGAAAACATATAGTTTCTATTGATAATGTAGAGAGAAATAACGCAATCATTTTAAAACTACACAACTTTGACTTTGAGGATCTTGTGGAACAATCTAGAAATCGGGATGAATAATGTTTATAGATTATGAAAACTTTTAGATCAAAATGTGGATTGTTCTAAGCAGAATTGATAAAAATTTAAACTCGAGCCTGCGCAATTATCTAGCTACAACACGCAATTGCTGCCTTATAAGTCAAATCACTTATAGTGCTTTCCTTAATTATCTTAATGTTAAAACAATAGTTTCAAATTGACATTTTCACCTGAGGCAGTTCTTTCTCTATGCCGTCAAATGGTGTTTGAATTATTCTGGGATTTACAGAGACACCAACTTTACTTTTATCTCCTAATGAAAGGAGAAATCCCATTCCAGGTTCTGGAAGTTCGTTAGCACAGTGAATATAAATCTAAACATAAGATAATATTAGATAAGAATATTTTATACGATTTATAAGAACTATAAGGCCGGGCGCTCATTGAGACGCAGGTGACACAGGGCAAGGCAGCACAGTTTCTTCAACCGCAGAAATATGAGACCACTTGAATTAAGACGCCAAATCCACTAGCATCGGGTAGGCCACAGGTCGGGTATCGTCCTGCCCTGCTCTGCGTCTCATTTTATGCGGTTTCACCTGTTTCTACGGTTGAATTAAACTGAGTGCTACGCTACCCTGCGGCGCGGCGCCTGTGTCTCAATAAAATGGCCCCAGGTTAAGGAGTGTTAATGAGATTACAAGCAAATTGTTATACCTTAAAAACAGGGAATTTCGCCTCTTCGGTGTGTTGTTGAAAGGCAACTTCAAGTCCAGACATTGAACCAGTTAGCCAAGTATATTTCAGTTGACAATTCTTAGGAAATTGTACTTTTTTATCTCTTGGTGAACCAGAAAATCGACTGACAACAAAGTTAAATGAAAAATTATTGTCAATACATATATTAGTTTGTTTCAACCAAGCGTCCGCGGCATCGTCATGGGTTGCGCAATGGATACAAGCCGTTCCAACCCAACTTGTAATTCGTATCGTCCTGTAAAGTGTTTAACCGGCGCAGGGATCGTTTGCGAACTGTTTTCTGTACGGTCCAAACAATCTTCTGACAATACCTAGTACTGGATTTTATAACACGCGCAGTTATGTCAATCGTTACACATGTAACGATGTTAGGTTTCCTTGAATATTTTTAATACGGTGAGAATTATAGTCCTAAACCCGTTCCAACCTGGCATTATTTTATCATAGTACAGTGTAAGTGCATCTGGATAAAACCTGTCCTAAACGATTCCCGAACGATCCGCGGCACGATATAAACGAGGTCAAATAGGGGGGCTGGAACAAACGCAAATGTTGTAAAACTAATGTGGCATCCTTTTGTTATAACATGTTAAGCATCACTTCATAAAAGGTAAAGAATATATTAGGCAAAACAGCTGAGAGAATGCTACTGTGTATCTAGACGTAAGAGTTATACTTTATTTATCTATAAGGAACATATAATTTTTAAAGGTTGGATCTAAATTTAGTAACTATTACCAATTAGTTTGTAAGTCTTCCATTAGAGTGTTAAAACTGAAACAGAATCCATCTTCTGATCTAATTAATTTAAAACCATCGCAGCAATCAAAATATTCTCCGTTCCAATTACACTGTTTAAAAATAGATTCGCATTTTGGAAAACTCTGAAATAAATAGCATATAAGTTATAGACTACATAAGATATTAATACTTATTATACTAAACATTGTAAATATATAAAATATATAATATATCAGGCGTCGGCAAACTATGATCCCCAAGAAAAATCTGTACATTTTATCTGGATCATGAACTAATGATTCAAAAGTAACAGATTCGCAAGAACCAGATATGTAACCCTATAGGTTTATCAGAGAAAATTATCTAATGGTAATTATATATATTTTATTTATATATATTTTATCTAATTTTCATTATTTCGTCTAATATGCAAATTTAACTACACTTTTCTTCGAAATTCAATTTCTTTTAAAAAGTAACAATATTCTGTTCAAATGCTGCCCTTTGATCAATGAGTGTTTGGTAAATAAAACACCCCTATGGCTCCTCTTTTCTCTTATTTGCCAGACTTCAGTCCTTGGGACATTCCTTTTCCCAAGATTAAATTACCAACTCACAGGACGGACACCATTTTAGGATATTAGAGAACATCAAAAAAGACCTCAACCGACCAGATGAAGGCGATTCTAGTTTTTACGTTACATGCTGCAATAAAGACTAAACAAAATATCGCCAGCGCTCAGCGCTGTCTAGCTTCCCAGGGCAACTATTTTGAAGGAGACAGGAGACTATGTGTATTGTAATTTAAATTTAAATAAATATAGTCTGCCAATTAATGTGACGCGCCATATAGTGTATATTTTAACGATTTTATGTTTTTTCAACCGATTATTATCAAATTAATTTAAATTTCCCCCTGTTTGTTTCCTAGCTTTTCGAAGGCAACGGAAGCTTTGCGATCGTTCCGAAGAATATCACAGAATCTGTTTCAGACATGATGGATCATTTTTGGTCCGTGTCCCGTCGTGTCTGTCTGTTATATGTTTTGTTTACTGCTGTTTTATTGATGCGACTATGCGACCCACGCCATACTTTTATAAAGGCTAATGTTGCCTGAGGATAAGAAAAAATGTTACCCTCAGCAAAATATAATTATCGGAGCAAAGCTAGCTTATCTAAAGGGCCTCACAGAAAAGCTGACAGTGTTAACCTTACCAAATAATGTCCTGGTCCAAGTCAGGTCCATGCTTGGTCAGTTGACACCATTCATATATCACACATTGCACATGATCAGCCTATAGGTTAGGTGGCTAGGCCACCCAACTTCTGATGTGATGGTCAGGTTAATGCTCTGGCTACGTACCATCTTGATTTTTCACCCAATCTAACCAAATTGGGCCACCACCTGACCAAATTAGGTCGTCTGTGGAGAACTCTTAAGAACTTACAGAATACATCAAATTAGTGATGTTAACATGTTGGACTGCTCGCAGGAATGAAGTGTCGTTAAGCTCTTCAAGTGCTTTAACAGCTGTTGAAATGTATGGATGCACAAAAGAATTAAGAATCTCATAGAATTTATCAATATCCCCTTTCCATTTATTCACATCAACTTCTCTGGAAATTAAAATTAAACACTAAATTAAAATCTAAACAGGTGGTTAAGGTAAAAAAAAAAAAAAATTAAATATTCCTTGTTCTAAATAACACACCCTGCCTCCTGGGTACCGTTGGTTTTTACTTTTGAATGTAAATTCAATTTAAATTATGTCTCTCTATCTCACCCTTCTTATTTACCTTTACTTCCTACCTGAAAGTCTTCATCTGATAGTGTCTAGGTTTAAATCTAAATTTTTTATCTTAATGAAAGTTTGTATTAACAAACATATATCTTAGTCCAGGAGATAGAGTGCATAAACGTGAGTAACTAACATCAAGCTAGAATATAGTTTAATTACTTGGTTTTCTGCTAGAATATGGTTAGGTTAGTTAGTTCGGTAAAGTTCGTTCAAGGGACATGGCTTGCCTATAAGCTGGTGGAGAGTGATCCTCGCATAATGATTATGGCAGACAAGGTGATTTTCATGTTCCTGAGTACAAAATTAGTTTGTCACTTGTTAGGCCACATCTTAGATTTAGAGAAATATTTAACTAACAAACTTTTTTTTTAATTAATATTTTTTTTACAGCTATACACAATGGCAAGCTATGTCTGGCGGACAAACTTTGCAAACATATTCTTTGAGGAAACCAAAACATTATCTCACATACAAAATTCTTCTTAATGTTAGTAAGTAACTTTTAAGCACACTATCTCTTGGACTAGGTATCAATTTACCACCAGGATCATCTAATCAGGGTCATACTATTTATATCATCTAAGGGTGATATAAATCACATTGTACGAAGGGTAAGAATACCTGAACTCATCATTGTACATCAACACCATCTAAAATGCACCTGTAATTGGAATGCTGCATCAGTATTTCCTCTTGATAATGCGTTAACACAACATCTTTTCCTTTACTCCTACTTAACACTGTCTTTCCTCTATACCACAGTAAACTAATACTATTTTATGAAGTAGTTGTTTGTCTTCTCCATTATACTATCAACATTCCGCATTTCATTTACCTCCATAATTAATTTTGTTAATCATATCAAAGCAGGTGTTACTAACGAATTTAAATCTTAATCCTTCTGAATTAAGACTTGTTGGATTAAAAGAATCTTATATGAAGACAAAAGCATGTGGTGTGAAATACGAAAAATACAGAAATAAGTTAGGTCAAATCCAACAACAGTGATAAATCAAATTAGACAAATTAGAGATTCAATGTAGGTCTTTTCTTAAAATCTCAATAAGACTAACGGCGGCTATAGTATGTTCTGTGAATCACAGATATGCAGTTTATTTAATTCAGCACATCATGAGCTAAATCAGCAGTGTGTCTAATCCCACCCACCATTGTGTGTCAGGTTCCAAACCTACCCCTACCATATTAACCATTTCTAACAATTCCACAGTGTTAGTGTAAATAATTGGTGGAATTACTAATGACTGGGGAAAGATGAAAGATATCAAGCCATAATCAGTGAGTTTTAGTAAGGCCAGCTTGATGTTAGGAACTCACCCTTTGATGTAATCGGTGAAATATGTCATATTGACTTTTATAATTGGGCAGACTGAAACAGTTGGAAAAGGTACTTTGTTTAATGGAAAATCCGTGTTTTGTAGAATAATGCTTATAGGTTTCTTCTTGTAGAGAATTAACGAGTCTATCAACATGTAGCAGCATCCTGCCATACTACTGCCCAGAACACAGCACCATACAGCTCTAAAACAAATTATTATAGAACAGATGAATCAAGATTACCTAAAACTTAACATTACCCTCCAGTGACCACAGAGGCACGAAGAGTTTAGGAGAATATCTACGAATGAAGAATAAGTAATATTAGAGAAATTTAGAGTAATTCATATAAACTTCTCTAATTAAAGTTTACCAATGGCTCTTACAAGAAGCTACAATATAGGCGGGGGGA
>KZ651876.1:99908-112032 GCA_001010745.2 Gerris buenoi
TTTATTTATTATTATAATTATTTATTGTCCAATTTTAAAGTAATTTTCATTTATAATAGTTTTATAAAATTCTCAATGAAAACCCCAATTTTGGTTAAATAATATAACAATTTTGATGTATACTATGATTGGATATACATCAGGACAAATAAACAACTGGTTGAGAGTAGATTAGTAGAAAATTAAGTTAGTTTAATAGTTTTAAAGATATCTTTTAATGTCACAATAATGTGCATTTAACCAACCAACCCTTTTGGTACAGAGTAAAAGGTAAAAGGCACTACATGAGGCAGGGCATTCGATCACCACTCATCCAGGCATCTAACATACTTCTCAAGTACCACTATGATTTAGAGTTAGAATGCAAATTCAGTTGCCACTGTAATTAATAATAATAATAATTAATCTGGACTTCTTCCCTTTTGATTAACACATAACAAGAATGTAAGAAGAACTAATCTAAGTCCAATATTAAATGTAACTTCAGAATTTATATTGTAAGGAAAGATTCTCTTACCTTGGACACTTAGTAAAAATTAATTATTGCAGAAAACACAGATATTAAAGTTGTTAATAGCGTCAAGGTTGCTAAAATAGTGTTTCCAGGCTCCATTCTGATAAGTAGTAAAACTTTTCTGTTCGCTGTTACACTGTTTGCTGTGTAATTGTAATTTTTTTTGTGAGCACTAAATAGTTATAATACAAGTTATGTAATGAAAAATATCTATAAGGCTTACCTATGTAAGAGAAATTGGTTTTCTCTGAAGATATGACCAAGTCCATGAATTGTAGAAACCGAAGTGAATTCTCTGATGTATGAAATAAAAGATTTTCTATCATTATCTCGCCTAGTTTTGGTGCTAACTGAAAAGGATCTTCGTTCCTTCATCATGTCTACCTCAGATGTAAATGTAATTTTAATGATTTAAAATAAAACACTACTTGAGTTGAGTTAAATATAATAATAATTTTTATTTATTTTTTTTTATTTATTATTATAATTATTTATTGTCCAATTTTAAAGTAATTTTCATTTATAATAGTTTTATAAAATTCTCAATGAAAACCCCAATTTTGGTTAAATAATATAACAATTTTGATGTATACTATGATTGGATATACATCAGGACAAATAAACAACTGGTTGAGAGTAGATTAGTAGAAAATTAAGTTAGTTTAATAGTTTTAAAGATATCTTTTAATGTCACAATAATGTGCATTTAACCAACCAACCCTTTTGGTACAGAGTAAAAGGTAAAAGGCACTACATGAGGCAGGGCATTCGATCACCACTCATCCAGGCATCTAACATACTTCTCAAGTACCACTATGATTTAGAGTTAGAATGCAAATTCAGTTGCTATATGGGGTAAAAACTAAAAAGAGGGCAACTTTAAAAATGTGATCTTATAGCATGAAATTCTTTGAAGTCTTAGGATGAGTACAGGCACTATGGTACACATTTTATCTACCTCTTAAGATTTAGTGTCCCACAATTAATATTATTATATCATAACAAATTATTTAATTTCTGTTATTTTGTATACTTATTTTTCCAATTCATTCTCAATTGCATATCTCGGTCACTTATCTCAGTTCTCATACCGTACGTTATTAATTTAAATCTTACTATAAAAATTAAAAAAATAAAAATAAAACGAAAAAGAGTGAAAACTAATTTGAGAACATAAAATTAACCGTGGTATTAACAGTGGTCCCAACAAGGTCTTAGTAAGTACTAAAGGCAAAATCTTATTAATCCATGTTCTCCTGATAAAATAGGCGTAATTGACCAATTTCAAGCAGTTAGGTCCCCTCCACTTATATAATATCGTTATAAATGATTATCAATAAATATTATGGCAAAATAATGATGATTCAAACTTGAATGCTAAACTCTAAATTAATTTACAGAAGTATAGAGTTTATATTATGTCTCTATCCAACAAGTTATAAAAGAAAAGTATGTCCTTCATAAATAAATGAATCTATAATGAACGCATTACTGAACTGTTAAAAAATGTTTATTTTCAATTAGTTATAACCAAAACTTTTAGTTGTACTATGATGCTCATTGTATAAATATATTTTTTTGAAACATTTTTTTTATTTTTTATAACTTTACAATTCTGTGGAACCTAAAAACTTGAAATTCAAGGGAATATGTAGTTTTGAGTCATCAATGTTAGATCATTAGCAATCTCAAATTAGCAAGGGAAACAGAAATCATTTGACTTTTCAAGAATTTTGAAATATCAAGGACTCGTCTTGATTGGAAATATGGCAATTCAAATTGCAACCGTCTGTCATGCAGTAACTTTTTTCCAAAATTAATTTATTAGTTGAAGCATTCTATTATCATCATCTGAATCACACAATTTAACTGTGGTTTAAAATATATAATAATTCTGAAATTGCTTTAATAGTATTTTATTGAATGCCTGTAAAACTCAAGTAGAAAAAATAGTTTGACATTTAGAGTGACACATAGCTTCTTCCCGTCCAACTATTGGACCAAAGGTCACATAAAAATTATATGAGTACTTATTTGGACCTGCTTCAACTCCCAGATGGAGCATACATTTTTATTCATTATTATCTTTGCTTAGAAAGTTCAAATAAGACCATCTGTGGGTTATTTTCAAATTTTATCAATATCGGAAAATACATTTTAAAAAAATATGGTTTGCAATAATGCTGATGACAGCCAAGAGGCCAAAAATGTACCCTGATGTCTTAAACACAAAAAAAAAAAAAAAAAAAAAAATGCGATGTTCATAATGATCACTATGCTTTTAAAAAAGTTACTGTTGGTAATATACCATCCTCATTAATAAAGGATATTTATATCAATGATGATATTACTCCCCAACTCTGGGGAATTCCATCGCAGCTTGGAATAGTAAAGCCCTGCCCACATAACACAGATGGTAATGGACTTTCTGCATATACATACATATATTTCTATTCCACATGTGCACACACATACATTTACTTACACTATTATCTTCGAAAGGAATTATATGATTTTTACGAGATTTGTCCCATATTTATTGCCTCTGCAAGCGCACTTTAAATTTTGCTAAATTAATATTTTTATTCATGAGAAAAATAAAAAAAAAATTGACAGTTTTATAATATAAGGTTTGTATAATAAAAGACTTTTAAATCCTCGTCCAGACTGCCCAACTGATCATAGGAAAGGAGCCAAGCATTGGCCTCATGCCCAGTAAGAGATGCGCAGGCGCACTTTAGACTGAGCATGCACAGAGGCTATTGCTCGTTTGCTGATTACTCTGTTCGGTTCGGCAGTCTCGACAAGGTTTAAATAATGGTTTGAGAAGTATGATATCATAAGTATGTTTTAGAACGCGAGGTAGATATGTGGCACACTAATTGGCAGACTATTTTTACATTCGATAGTTGGCATTTGTATTTGTATTGACTTGGACTTCATGCTTTTTGGTGTGTTGCCGAGATAAGGATACTGTCTAGACTTACTTCTCTAACCATTTTATACCCTCCTTTCTCTCAGACATCTTAAGTCATTATATTTGTATGAACGATAAAGAGGCTCTCTCATTTTTAAGCTTCTTGAAAGTAAAGCGTTCTTTAATAGTTAATAATGTAGAGGATATAAATACATCAATAGTTTAAAATACTATGGAAAACTCATTATATTAAGCAAAGTATACATTTAAAATAGATACAGTTATAGTGTGATTTAGTTAAGCAGCGTTATTGGTAAGTTTCTAGCTACAGTTGATTTAGTGGGGTTATAGGCGGCATCGGCCACCCCTTCAGTTTGAAAACCGCAGGTGGCTGTGCTTGCTCCGCCTGTGCATAGTGTTGGCTCTGTGTGTTGAGTTCCTTGGTCTTCATGCTATTAAGTCTTCTTACTTCTCACTAGCCAAATGGCACTGGGGTTCTAGAGACAGATTACATTGAGTTAAAACAATATGTATAAAAATGTACAAATATATTATATACTAAGCATCCCTTGGTTGTAACATATTGGAGTGAGCAAATTAAAAAAATCTAGTATTGGGATAATATTAACAAAATAGTTAACCATGATGAATAGACTAGGTGAAGATGATAGGTGGAATAGTGGTGTGAGAGTTGAGTCAATGCAAACTTCCAACATTACCCTGTGACTAACTCATACACTCTGTACCTCCTTTTTAAACTTTCATTATAAATTAATCCCTTCACTTATTGAAAGATTCGTAGGTATTTTTTATTGAACCTACGTATATTCTAGACACCTTGACTCTACTTTTTCTCTTGGAGTTGTACACTAGACTCCTAGGCACAGAAGTCCTAGCTTCCTATTATACTTATACTTAAGTTACTTGTTTGTCAATATACAATAGCAATAGAATATTGCCAAGTTTATAGTTTCCTTTATCTATCATTATTATTATTCTTTCCAAAGCAATTTGTGCCACGAATTACTACAACTTGTATCAAGTAAAAATTTACATGCCTGTTTCAGTACTAAGTTTTGAAATCGTTACTTAGATATTGTTAAAAGGCCAAATAGAACAGTAAATCTGTAAATTTGCACGGAAAAAATTCGAGGCTGATTTTTTTCTTCACGAATCGCTTAGGACACATGAGAAAAGCTTAACTCCAACTTTTCGGGAACATTCGGTCGGCGGAAGTATGGGGTACGGGGTACAAAAGTCAAAAAAGTATATACCCTTCATGATGCATGTCGTTGGAAAGCTCTTTAAGAGTATAGTAATTTTTGTTATATACACTTTTGTCGTATTTTCATTTAAGAGGGGTGGAAAATGGAAAAACAGGAAAAAATTATAAATAAACAGTAAATGTATGCAGTAAAAATTTGAGACTACATTTTTTGTCGTGGGTTTCTTGCAACACATGAGAAAAGCTTAACTTCAACTTTTCGGGAACATCCGGAAGGTGGATGGTTGAAATTCACCATTTTATCGTTTATATCAAGTTTTTATTATTTTTCTGACTCTGCTTCCTCTTTTTTGCTGGTTGAACGTCCGCTGATGAATTTCTTGTTGATTCTGCTTTACTCACTAATGTACATTTGTCTTTTTCACTAGTTGACTGACGATGAGGGCAAAGGTTTTGACTTTTGTACCCGGTTCTTCCGCCGTCCAGATATTCCCGAAAAGTTAGATTTAAGCTTTTCTCCTGTGTTCCAAGCTATCCACGAATTTACCCTCCTCTTAAATTTTTACCCTCCTCTTAAATGAAAATATGACAGTTATTTTTAATTATTGTTTGTGTTTAAATTCATTTTGCTGGTTAAGATTATTTATATAGAGCTTGTAGAGCCTTCTTTCTAAATGAAAATGCCAATTATACAGTTCATAAAGGTGACGGAGGGACACAGTAACACTGTGTCATACATTATATAGTTATATAAGCCTTCATGCCAAAGGGATTCTAACATTGCCTAACAAGGCAATGTTTGGTATTTATGAAATATAAGTAACAAACAAATAAATAAAAAAAAAACAGAGTATATTTTCATTAAGAATGTAATTACTTACTCTTTGTTGGCTTCAATTGCAGCCTGGAGTAGTAAAGCCATGGCTACGAAACAGAAAGTAGCGAACTTCATGTTGGTTGGATTCAGTGGGAAGACTGACTAGATTTAACTTCTCTACCCACATAATATACTCCTCTCTTATACTTATCTCGTCATTATATTGTATACCAACTTCATTATTACTCTTATGTTTTAATTATACATCCAATTATAATCCAGTTTATATCCATATAGTTGTTATATTGCTAATTATAGTTTACTTGATTTGTTTAATCTCTATTTCTCCGGAGGTTAATTAAGAGCTTAATTACATATTATCTTTTACACCTGCATATGATTAATGGGATGGGGACTGAAATTATTGTTAAATGACAGAATTAACTATACGTCAAAACTGGTTCACTGAACCAATAGAATTATAATGGCATGCTGAGCCAAAAAACCTTATCTGCAGTACTTTAGAAAATAATTTTTGAGAGTATTTACTCGGTTTAGTATAATGTTTTATTTCTGAAAACAGAAATAAAACGCAATAAATGAAATAGCGTGTCTCCAAAAGCTGTAAAAACCATGTCAGTTTCTACTTGATAAACATATTTTCTTTTCTTTCTTTGTCTATTACTTCTATAATAATAGTACAATATTTTCTTTATTTACTTTGTCTATTAATTCTAAAATAATAGTATAATACTTTCATTTTTTTACTGTTTTACAGATGTTTTGAAATTGATTCCGCTTAATCTTTCGATAATCCAGACAAAGTCCAGTCTCATCAAATCTAGATTACCGAGTCTCTACTATCTATTAACTCAATAACTATAAAGAAAAAAAAGAATAATCAATTATTTATTTAATTTTATCACTTTATTATGTTTCTCAAGCTTTTACAATATCAATAAAAATAAAAAATAAAATAAATTAATTAATAACATAAAATTTAATAACAGGTGATGAATACATAAATAAAAAAAAATACATACACATAGATTAAAATTCATAAAATTTAAAAAGTGTATCTTTGGATGAGCAGAACAAAAGAGAATTAAAAAGTATTCCATTATATTATAACTTGCTGTCCCAAAACTATATATTCTCAACGATAGCAATAGAAAGTAATTTTACTTCTATTATTATTATTGTTATTTAAATATTAATACCTTTATTTAGGCATGCTCATAACTTTATATGATAAAAACAGTACATTGGGATTGACAATTCCTCTTCCTTTAGATTAATGTTCTTTTCTAAAAAACAAAATCATTTGAATTTATGGAAATGCCATACCATTGATTTCGGATTTTTAGTCAAAGTTTTGATAATGTAACGTGTGGTATGAACAAAAATGAGTGTACTATTGCTACTTTTCTTCTGCTAACATATACCAAGACTGGTTGGTATGATGGCATGGCATGAAGTAGGTAAGGGTTATGAATATTCACAATACATTTCAGTTTTAAATGACTGTAGAACACACAAATTTTTTGTAAGGGTCGATAATTTAGATTTTTTTGTGTACAATCAAAATGAAGAGGTAAATATTTACCGATCAGAAAAGCAACATTAAATTCATTGTTAAATTCAAGAAGAGTAGGCAAAAAAAATTAACATAAATACTCTAGAAAAGAGTACAGAATGGTGTTTAAAATTACCTTTAAGTTGGGCATTAGATAATGAGTTACAATGCAATGCAAATGCATATAGGAAGGCCACTCAGTGTCTTGTATTAAGTGGAAGATTTGATTTTTTTTCTTCTAATTTTAAGTAATGTGAAAGGAATGAATTACCGCTAGAGTAAAAACTTCTCATCATGGAATCAAAAATAGATACCACACCATAAAATAAAAAATAAAAAAATTTAAATATGAAGAAAATTGTTCCAAAATGTTCATTCGAGTGTCAAAAAACAAGTAACTTTCACTAACAGCAAAACTGGATTTGAAAAATAGGTTTCAAGAGGATAAAAAGGAATATAAAAGGCAATAAAAATTATATAGTTATTTACAGTTAAAATGCCACTTATCATTTAGGCAGTGCACTAAAACTAGCAATTTTTAAAAAATAAAAAATAATTTCATAAAGATTTATTAAATTTCCTACTATAGTAGTAGTAGTAGTAGTCTAGTACTTCCTACTAGAACGGGTAGGACGAACCACTTGTTCGAACCTTGCAATTAGGCCTTCACTCGGGCCCTTTTTACACCCCGCGGTGGAGAGTTGCAGCCACTTCACACATCATACATATGTACATTGTACCGCCGAAGCGAGTATGATGTGATCAATAGTGAGCCATATAAATCAGAGTGTCACGCCGAGGAATCGAACCCCATCTCGTTCCACTCATGATTCAGTGATAGCCGAGCAGAGGTGCTTTTACCACCACGGCTACGCTACCTCCCCTAAATTTCCTACTATAACTCGTCGCCAAATAAATTTATTAGTGTAGCCATATAATCAGAAAACAAAAATAAACTAAAAATTTATGGTACATTCCAGATACAATAATCTTTCATTCTGTCCATCAAAAGATCCACTTTCTACGTAAAAATATTATATATAACAAAAATAATCTAATTATAAAGTGGATTAAACATATTCAATACAATAAAATGTTTATAAACATTAAAATAAAATAAAATAACATAAATATCAATAAAGCAAATCTTAAATATTAATTAATAATAAAATCACACAGTACAACCACCTTTCATTAAAACAAATTTTAACAATGATTTAATTTGATAAATCTAAATTTAGGAAAACATCACAAAAATGAGAATGGGAAAATCCCAGAAACTAGTCTTCGTTTCAAAATAAATCCTTGTTTGCAGAGTTTATTTCAACAGAATACACAATCAGGTAACTACAGTCGGACCTCTATCCAACGAACTCGATTGTTCCATAAAAATAATTTGTTGTATAGAAATTTTGTTATATAGAATTTATTTTACTATAGAATCACTTAGTATAGAGAATCCCTGGGACATAAAAAAAATTCGTTACAAAGAGATTTTCACTGTAAAGAAGTTTGTTATAAGGAGGTCCGACTGTAAATATCTAAAGATTTAAATATAAATCAAATCATAGAAAAAGAAAATGCAACATTTGTGTAGTACAGATAAGAAATCAATGCTTAAGCACATGATATATATTACCTGACAATGATGTCAAAAATTTATTGTGAAACTAAGGATGCAATTTAATTTTTTTTTTTCAATATAGTAAATTCCTACAAGATTAATAATAATTCTTGCAGAAATTATTATTCATTTACTAACAGTTTTGATGAAAATGTTTTTAAAAAATTGTACCAAGAACATTATGGAACTACAAATACATTTTGTAAATTTAGATTTATCAAATTTTTTGTTATAAAAATCCACCCTGTATAACTAACAATATCAACATTTCAATATACAAATAAATTATAAATATCCTTGGTGCAACAGGGCGGTTGCAACTGTTACACCAAGAGTGGTAAGCCAAAAAAATCACAAGTGGGATTGGGAATCTTAAAAAAGTACTCTTACTTCCAAAATCTCTCCACTCTCTAGTAGCTAAGACAAAACATCTCTATACTAGAATCGTGATGGGTAATTTTGGCTCAGTGCATCTATTCCCATGAGCTTGATATTTTGCCTTACAAGACAAGACTATTATTAAAAAATATTAATAATAATAATAAATAATATGATATATTTTATAAAAACAAATGGGGAAATGATGATAATTTAAATTATAGATTTGTAGAATTTAATATCACAACCATTATTATAAATTTATGATTTTTATTTTTTCTTATCAATCAAATGTTATATTTAAGTTCTAATACTCTTAAAAGATAGGTAATATAAGNAAAAAAAAAAAAAAAAAAAAAAAAAAAAAAAAAAAAAAAAAAAAAAAAAAAAAAAAAAAAAAAAAAAAAAAAAAAAAAATACTTTTATGGTATTATTATTTTTATATGGCACATTTTTTTCTTTAGCATCCCCCCCCCCCCCTTGATTCTAAACAATAGTCTAGCCCAATAAGAGTTAAAAGTTTGTCATTTTGTCTACTCTGTTAATGTTCCTTTGTCTAAATAACAATTAACACAAAGGGATGTAGGGGGTGGGTGCTAAAGTAAAAAAAGTACCATTATGATCATTATTAACCTTAGATAAATATGGCATTAGATCATTACAGGAGTCAATTTGGTCATTTTTTACACTTCATCAATTTGATAGTATAAAACCATTGATAAAATCACCTACGTCCTCGATGGGAATGTGTTTTCAACCACTCAATCATGCTAATTCTCTTAAGGTTTTTTAATGATTTCATTATAATAGTTTTTTCATACAGTATCTCTAAGGAAAATATGTGGAATTAAAAAGAATACACTCAATTATGGGTGATTTACTGATATAAAAAGGTGAGTATAAAATTAACTGGTATTTAATTTAAAATTATGGTAATAATTCACCCATTACAAGCATCATCAAAACTGGAGTTCATAATTAAGTTAGTAAAAATTTACATAATTTTTTTTTCCAATTTGAAATGACAAATTATAACATAAATAATTAAACATGATCCTCAGGTCATCTGTTCCACTGGACTACTACCACTTTCAACAATATTACACTTCTACACTTACTATTATTATCGCACTTTCAACACTATTATACTTTAACACTTATTAACACATTTTAATTTTTTATTACACCTTCAAAATTATTTATAGGGTTAAAAGTGGTAGTATTCAAACGGGACATGGATGATCTGAGAATCATACTTAATTATTTATATTTTAACACAATGGTGATTGGTGAAATATAACCATAATTTAAATTAACTACCAGTTATTTTATACTTACCTTTTTTATGATCAAACAATTCCAGAACTTAGAGTCAGACAACGTTATCTAAATTTTTTTGCGATTTTGAGTTGTACACACCTTTAGGATGCTTGTGTTTTAATATTTATGCTGACTGGGGCATATTATCTCTATCTAAGATGGATATAATATCTCTATGATAGATAGAGATAATATACCCCAGTTTATGTATTGAAACACGAGCATTATAAAAGTATGTATAACTTTAAATCGTAAAAAAAGGTAGATAACGTTGTCTGACTCTAAGCCCTCGAATTAGTAACCCAGATTTCTTAAATGTGCAAATTAGTAAGAATTATTCTTCAAACTAAATTATTTTTTAAACATAGCGTAATTTTAAATATTTTTACTACATTTAGTATTAAAAAGTTAGAATTTTTAATATTTTATTAGTACCAACTTAAAATTTGGTACCTTTGATTAAATTAAATCACATTTCAAAGCTTGACTAGTTTGATTGATGTATAGAAAATTAATAAGAAATATTAGGACTAAATTTAATTTTGAAATAGTTACTTAGTTAACTAAATTTGGTTATTAATACCAGAGGCAGTTGAAACATTTATTAGTACCAAGGGAATGTTTATGCGCTGCTAGGACTAAAAATTTCAACACAATCATATTTTATAGGCAGTCTGTTTTCTAGTATTTAGAGTATTAGCTAAATTAATAAAGTTCGAAGAACAAAATTAATCAGTTTGAAGTTTTAGCTACAATGGATCAAGAAGCTCAGGTTGAGCAACCTATGTGAAGGAAAAAATAAAGCCATTAGCCATGTTTTTTGAGAGATGAGAGTCAAGCCCCTCAGGCAGTGGTAAAATCGATCTTTTAGAAGTCAAAATCTCGAGCTCTCATTGGCTCCCCGTCAGTTTATAATTTTTTCTAAGCTTCAAAAATAATGAACTCTTTTCTTGATCGAACTATAATATTTAAATTCATATTTTACGATTTTGGTAGTATTCATACTACGGAAAGATTAAATTTTAATTTAAATCAAATTACAATTATTATCAACTACGGCAATTTTATTCCTAGTTTTCTTTGTTTTTCTCACAATGTTAAAAATGTCACATGTGCTGTTTCTGAAATAACCGATTCAATTAAGCTAAATACAGGGCAATTTGTATGAAATGCATTATTACACACAACTAACAATTAAAATTTGACATATATGCACTTTTCTGCAAATTTAACCAGATGGTATTTAAATTTTGGTTCCATTATGAGTTCTAAGGCACAATAAATCTCCCAATAAACTTGATTTTTAGGGAAAATTGATTTTTCCCCTTTTTTTAAAAAAAAACAAAACAAATAAATAAATAATAATAATAAATAAATGACTAGTTTACCAAAAGTCAATAAAATCATAGATCTGATACATATTAACCATATTAATGCAAACATCAACAATAAATATAAAAACTCATCCCAACATTTATCTAACTTATAGTACCCTTTTTTGATTTCCTTTCATCAATTTTTCTTGTTTAAGGCCCAAATAATTTCTTTTCTTTATATACATTATTAATTATTGCAGTGATATTTTTCGTCCATCAATAATATTTCATATCTCTATATTTTTTTTCAATGGAATATAGATAACGGTATATTTAAAGAATTCTACAGTTGAAATCAGAGGCCAATTCTGTATAATTTTAATAATAAAATAATTAATATAATAACTTTATAGAATGTATTTTAAATTTAATGTTAT
>KZ651876.1:121557-168153 GCA_001010745.2 Gerris buenoi
CCTCAGTAAGTGTTTTTTTCACCTAGAGGGAGGGCCCCGTCTCTATATTATTCTAAAACGAGTATATGCTGTTTTGTAATGTGGCTATTTCTTTATTATTTTATTAATTTCTTTATTTTTAAACTGTATATTTATTGTTATATTCTTATTCATTATAAGTTCTTTGAAGTTATTCTTATATCGATTCAATTATCGTTTATTTTTACATCAATATTTTTTAGTCTATATTTTAATAAAAATTGAATCTGTTCTATTCTCTAGTTAGGAGATGTTGCTTTATTTTTTTCTTAAAACTATTTATATTATTAATATTTTTTAATGAAGCTGGCAGTCTGTTGTAATAATGTGGTCCTAAGTAAGAGGCGTGTCTTTGTTTGGTCGTTGTGCGGCAAAGTGGAATTTTATAAGTTTTCTGTCTTTGTGATCTAGTGGAATAAGTATGAGTAACTGTCGGTAAATTATTATTAAAATAATGTATTAATACGGATTTTTCATATAGCGATTTTATCGAGAGTACATTAGTCGAGAGTACATATATATTATTATTTAGGTTGAAAACTTACAGGATAAAGATTTAGAGAGATAACAGGTTTAAGAAAGAGAATAAATAAACATAAATTAAAGTTATAAATTTACTTCAAGAATTTTCTTGACTTAAAGAGTGAGGAGTTCAGAAGAAATCAATAACTGTTGTGGACGCAACACACAAGAGTAAACCAACCTGGCTGCCACGTGTAATTTTTTGTTGCATGATATTCCCATAATTTTGCAAGATTGTCAGCTTATGGTAACAATCTGTATGTATTTGAGTGAATTAATGTATTGAACAATAATTCACAAAGAGATAACATAACAAAAGAAAGATGCGTACAGTTTTACCAGAGCCTGTCTGTGCACAGGCCATTAAATCCCTTCCTTCAGATATAATAGGTATAGAATTCTTCTGAACAGGTGTTGGTTTCTTGTAGCCTGACTTAGTTATGTTGTCTAGAAGAGTCTTACGAAGACCTGCACTCTCAAATGAATGTATGGGCTGCGGAGGGTTCTCTCCAGTCACCTGCAAGGAAAACAATTAATTAATAATAATATTAAATATCACTTAATCGAGTTTATATGGATCTTAGAGAAAATTAATCACATAGAGCAATAAGTAACGATTTTTGTTGTTTTTTTAAGTTACCACTGATTTAAAACAATTTAACAGTCCATCACTATTAGCGATAATTATTTACAAGACTAAAAACTATCTATTACATACAAAAATGATGATGTGATGGCTGAAAAGGGGAGATCTTCAAGATTTTAAGAGCTGACAGTTTACCAAAATTTACAGCATAGTTCAGGACATTTTATTTTTCATTGTTTAAGAAATAAACAACAAACGGCAACTTGCACATAATAAAAACAAATAAAATATGAACACTTTATACAACTAATGAAATGGCATCTTTAATTCAAAATGCCTTTAAGGTATAAATTAATCTCAACGATCGTGCATTTGCACTGATCAGTCTAATAAGTAGTGAATTTAATGATTTCTAAGGATCTTCACCTTCACATTTAGTAATCTCCTCATTCGGACATGTCGATAAATATTTACAACTTTATAACAATGAATAGTGTTTGAATGAATAATTGTTGTCTTAAGGGGCTTTAGGAAGAGCAATAAGTTAATTTTAAAATTGGCTAAGTATCGTATCCCTAAGGACAATATATTCCCAAAGGTGATTTTAGAATATTATTATCATTACATTGTATAAATAAATACATTCGTATATAAAACCTTAAGTGTATTTAATTTATTTTATCTCCAGTAGGGTAAAAAAGTTATGATTTTGAATTAGTTTAGAGGCACTAAAGCAGGTCTTTTCATCCCTGAATCAAAAAGTAGGGAGAAAAAGTAAAAAGTAGGACGAAAAAGTAAAGTAGGGCGAAAAAGNACAAAAAAAAGTCAACCTGGGAAATAGGATTACCTTATAAATTGACTAGGACAATATTGGGCCTTAATAGAAACTGGATTTGTAATTGTTCATTGTTGCTTGATAGCTTCTAGATAATGTGCATAAGAGATTGAAACTCAAGTACATAAGAGCTGACAGTTTACCAAAATTTACAGCATAGTTCAGGACATCTTATTTTTCATTGTTTAAGAAATAGACAACAAACGGCAACTTGCACATAATAAAAACAAATAAAATATGAACACTTTATACAACTAATGAAATGGCATCTTTAATTCAAAATGCCTTTAAGGTATAAATTAATCTCAACGATCGTGCATTTGCACTGATCAGTCTAATAAGTAGTGAATTTAATGATTTCTAAGGATCTTCACCTTCACATTTAGTAATCTCCTCATTCGGACATGTCGATAAATATTTACAACTTTATAACAATGAATAGTGTTTGAATGAATAATTGTTGTCTTAAGGGGCTTTAGGAAGAGCAATAAGTTAATTTTAAAATTGGCTAAGTATCGTATCCCTAAGGACAATATATTCCCAAAGGTGATTTTAGAATATTATTATCATTACATTGTATAAATAAATACATTCGTATATAAAACCTTAAGTGTATTTAATTTATTTTATCTCCAGTAGGGTAAAAAAGTTATGATTTTGAATTAGTTTAGAGGCACTAAAGCAGGTCTTTTCATCCCTGAATCAAAAAGTAGGGAGAAAAAGTAAAAAGTAGGGCGAAAAAGTAAAGTAGGGCGAAAAAGTAAAGATTGCAACTTAATTATTTTATAAATAGTAGAAAATGAATGGTTAATGTAATGAAGATGTTGAAATCAGGTTGGCGTCACTGCTTTTACGACCATGTTTATCTATGTTTATAACCTGCATCTAAGTAACCTTCTATTTGAGTTTAATTCCAATTCTTATTTGTTTTTAATACTGAATCTCTTATATCTGCTATTAAAAGTGCTAATAATTATTGTTATTTATTAAAATAATAAATAAAAACTGTGCAATGAACGAAAATATGTATTTACTTCCTACAGGAGATAAAATATTGTATGTACCTCGTGAGTAAAGTGCCATTATTCCCTTCGCGATAATTATCTCCCTTGGCTTCGCCTCGGGAGCTAATTAGCGTTATTCCCTTGGCTACGCCTCGGGAATTAAAAAGTCAAATTCCCTCGGCTTCGCCTCGGGATTTAGGGACATGATTCCTTCGGCTTCACCTCAAGAATCAACTTTTTCGCTCAGGGAATAATGGCTTACTTTACTCCCTAGGTGCATAAATAACTATATTTTATAGTCTAACAGAGATATTTATTACAACTTTTATTTTTATTTTAAATTGATTGTTATAGCCTTAACATTTTCATTTTCAATAGGAGTTAAGTTAAAATATGAAATTGAGAAAATTAACAACATAAAAATTCAAAACAATTGAATAGAATTTGAAAATAATTATAAATTATGATAAAACAAATTTTCCAGAAAAGATTGTGGAAATAAATTATTAAAACATTTATCAGCTAAGAGAGCAAACACAAATGCTCTAGAAAGGTCTGAAAAAAGAATAGTTGTTGATTATTTATTCTTCTTGATCATTAAAAAATTTAGCTATTTTTCCAATCATTTAAATATTTGATGAACATTTTTAGATAGATTGTTTTATTGATGAAGATGTATTTTCTACACCTAACAAATATGATGCTATGGTATTGAAAATTAACAAAAAAAAGTCAACCTGGGAAATAGGATTACCTTATAAATTGACTAGGACAATATTGGGCCTTAATAGAAACTGGATTTGTAATTGTTCATTGTTGCTTGATAGCTTCTAGATAATGTGCATAAGAGATTGAAACTCAAGTACATATAATAAGCTCTTTTGTAATGGTAAGATTAGTTATTACTTAAAAAAGTTCAAGGAATTGTCTTTAGGCAATTTGATAACTTTTTGTCTATCCTTTCATCCTACTTAAAGAATAAAAGGATCTATAGAGAACCTGTCAATTCCTTTGATTGCTTAATAGACATTTAGGATTTTGACCCAAAGCTGAAAAAAGACGAAGATGAAGAAGAGAGTAATTGAAGGAAATCCTTACATCAACTCCTATAGAGTCATAATTGTTAAAATGAATGCCTGTAGTAATTCCACTGTGAAACATGATGTTCTCATCATCTGTTGGCTCAGGAGGGATGTACTTCTCGGGTGGCTTCCTTTCATCTTCACCAGGTTTGCCATTATTACCTGCACCACGTCCCCTTCCTGTAGCACCTCGACCACCTCTCATTCCTCTTCCTCGCATAACTCCACGTCCTCCTAACAAAATGATAGCACATATGATAAGTCAGCGTCAAAGTCAAGAGATATAGAACTGGTGCGTAATCATTTTGATTTGTAGAAAAACTAAGTTTTAATAAGTTAATTAGATGCTTATATAATTAAATATACCTGAGGAGATGCCCCTAAAGGATTTAGATCTATCAAGAGCAGATCTTCCTCGGCCTCTGCCTCTGTGACTTCTGGCTTCTTCTTTTTCATCGGACTCCTCACCGTCAGATCTACTGGTAAATGCTCTACCACGTCCTCTACCCCTATGATAAAAGCCTCTAGGATGTGATTCTTCATTCCTTTCAGAGTTGGGTGTGTCGGAGAATCGTCCAGATGAGCTCCTCGTGCGTCCCCTGGCCCCGCGAGGAGGAGTCATTCCTCGAGATCTACGTTTCTCTTCGATTGGTTTAGAGTCATCATCAGAGCCATATTTCTCATTGTCACTTGTTCCATTCACCGATTTGGTCTTTTCGTCTCTCCTTTGGTTTCCTCTGAAACTCCGCCCTCTTCCCCTGTTCCTAATGAATTTGTTATCATCATTATTTCTATCCTCAGTTCTGTCGTTACTTCTGTTGAAGTCTCCCCTCGACCCTCTCCCTCTTGCTCCACCACGAGTATAACCTTCACTACCTGAATGATCTCCCTTGTCCCTGAACCCTGAGTCTCTATTCCGTCCTCTGGAATTACCAGGTAATTTTCCGTCACCTACCCTATTATAGCGCCCCCTAGTTCCTCCCCTACCCCTAACTCTATCTCCCTGCTGATTTGAAGTCGTAGAATCTTCAGTCGGATATTTCAACGTCTGAGGTACATATTCATCTCTATCCCAGTCTTCTTCTAAAAATGAAAATAATAAACATAGATTTAAAATATTATTGTATAGAAAATAACAAAGGTAAGTATAAGAATACCCAACATACAAATAACTAATTTAGAACTTCTACCAAGAATTGGGGATCTCTAGTAAAAAGTTATCAGTAATAAAAATATTATCGTAATAATAATATTTTTGTTTGCCTAGTTGGCCGTGACATTCTAGAATTCAGAACCTTAACCTCTCATTGGCTCCCCACCCTAATTTATCGGATTTTCCTACGCTGTCAAAAGTTACAACTCATAACACGCAAACTGTAGCAAAGTTACAAAATGGATGTGAGGTATTAAGGTACGTAATTAATTCTAGGGCTACGACTGACCTACCAAGCATACTTCCTGTTTTTAATTCTAGGGCTACGACTGACCTACCAAGCATACTTCCTGTTTTCAATGTGGACACATACTGTACTCAAGGACTGGCCTAGCAAGTGCTCTTCCAATTTACAACATGGACTCATACTGCACTTAAGGACTGGCCTGGCAAGCGCACTTCCTGCTTACAATGTGGACTCATACTGAACTCAAGGGCCTGCCTAGCAAGCGCACTTCCTGCTTACAATGTTGACTCATACTGTACTCAAGGACTGGCCTAGCAAGCGCACTTCCTGTTTACAATGTTGACTCATACTGTACTCAAGGACTGGCCTAGCAAGCGCACTTCCTGCTTACAATGTTGACTCATATTGCACTTAAGGACTGGCCTAGCAAGCGCACTTCCTGCTTACAATGTTTACTCATACTGCACTTAAGGACTGGCCTGGCAAGCGCACTTCCTGCTTACAATGTTGACTCATACTGCACTTAAGGACTGGCCTGGCAAGCGCACTTCCTGCTTACAATGTTGACTCATACTGCACTCAATTGGGCAAAATTATATTCTATATTTTACCACAGTTATAAAAGCTCTAACATTGGAGAGAGTCAATTACGAGACAAGACATTGACACAAGTATAACTAACTTGAGCAACAACTATGTAATAATGAAGCTTCAATACTTCAGGGCGACAGCCAATTTGTGACAGTTTATTTGTGATTTGATTTTAACATTAGCATACCTACACTGCATACTGAAATAAAATTACCACTTGAAGGTCTAATGAGATATATTCAGATAATTTAGGTGTAGGACTTTAATTCTGCGAATATTTGATAAAAATAAACAAATCCTTTTTCCCTTACACTTGTTGATTTAACATTTATGTCACTTTCTTCGTTCATGATTGTATTGTCATGAACGTTAAGGATTGACAGTAGAAAGATTATTTTTATACCAACATGATATATACTCACCCCTTACTTATTATTATATAATATTTGACTCTATCTTCTATCTATTAATTCAGTAGGCTATATGTATACCGTATACCTACTTCACTTTATTTTAACTTCTAATTTTTTCATTTTATACTTATTTCATTTTCATAATTTATGCCACTTTTTTGTTCAATTGAATTCAATAAGTTCTTTTATTTATATATAATGCAGTTTTAATTTATTTATTTATCTTACTATATCTACACTTTGGGGTTTATTTATTTTTACCGATTTGTTAATTATTACTGTTTATAGCTGTTATTCGATTATTTATTGCATTGGGTTCTAGAAGTTTATAGTTTAACACTCTAACAAGTTTATTTGTAGGCATAGACGACGGCCTTATAAAGGCTGCAAGCTGCTTTGTTATGTAAACATATCATATTATTTTACGTGGAGAGACTGTATATTCAATTCATTTGTTTTTTAAAGATAACTTTTTTCAAAAATATTATGGATGTAGTAGATCGATAATCATAAAAATTCCCTTTATATTTATTGATATTGAATTCCAATGAACATCAAGGGATTCTGTTTTTATGGTGTTTCAATTAAAGTAGAAATAATTGCAAAGAACACTTAGTTGCTATCACATCAACATCACATCCGGAGGAGATTTCAAGGTTGATGGGAATTGTCAACTTTTTTTTAATCAAATAAATAAGAAACACAACACGAATTTACCTGACATGATGCTAAATTAATTATATTTATAAATCCTTCAAATAGTCAAAAATAATCAGCAATTGTACGGATGAAACGTTAGAAGACATTTAATTGCTAATAAAAAGTAAAAATATTCTGCGGCCGGGTAGGAGTTTGGGAGTAATAACTAAAACCTTGATGAAATACCGAAACCTTCCTGATCTTAAGACAGTCGAATGGAATTCGATTCTTCAACATGATGGAAACCTAACTCAAACCTGTCTCTATCACAATTACATCTGAAAACAAACTTTCTTAACCTATGTGTTTAGAACAACTCGCGACTCGCGTTTTCATTTTAACTTTAATTTTAATTTAAAACGCCGGCACTCATGTAAGCTGAGCACTGCGCATCATTCAGCGATACATTTACATTTCAAAATGTGAATAATATAAGGGTAATTTCATAGTTATCATTTATTTTATCTAATTTATAACGATAGATAAGTAAGTATATTTCAAAATAATATAAATCCCTTTAACAGAACAAAATAATACGGTATTAATACGAGTAACAAAGAGTACACCACAAATATAATACATAAACTATGTAGGATATTATTTTATCTTTATTTACCATTCTTGACCACGGAATTAATAATAGGTACTAATTTGATTATTTCTGTCTGAAATAATTTCATTGGTTTTGTAAGCAAATTGAGGGACTGATGTTTGATAACTTGTTTTAATATATTTATGTCAATGATAATCGGAATTTTTTTAAGATAATAAGAAACAATATTTTCTGGGGTAGATTCTATCTACTGTTATTGGAGTTCCCTCTCTCACTAGTATAATATAAATAGTTAGGGAGGCCTTAAAAAGTCTAGTCCGAAACGGGACATAGAAATGGGGGGGGGGGGGGATTATAGATCTTTCAGTCCAAAGGGAAAGGAAGGTCTGGAGGCCCATCCCCCGGACCCTTTTGGGAAATTTTATGGCAAAATTTTGTCTTTTGAAATCAATTATAGGAAGATTAAAGTAAGAAATTTAATGCGGATACTGTAATAAACATGATTGTCATCAAACTCATTAATTAAATTTAAAAAATAAATTTAAAAGATGTATTAAATTCATCTGTACCAATACTTGAAGAAGTTCGGTAATACCCGTCAATAAATAACATATTTACTTAGATGGGAAACGTCTCCAAAATATTACGTATGCGACCAATTTTTTAAACCAATACTTTCTGGAAACTGGAAAATGTTTCATTTTCAAAATGGAACATTTTAGGGCAAGACTTTACTGAGACATTTTTATAAAGCCTCTGAAGGCGTCCCCTTCAGAAGCTTTATATAACCGGGAACGACCCATTCAAAACGTGACGGACGTATGGCCACTCTATAAATACTCCTCAGCGCGCATCTACCACACCACAGTAATACTCCATTCCCTCATACAATAATATTACATATGAATTATTCAACCCCCTTCAGGGTTGCCAACATGGGGGTTTGATAGCGCAACTCGAGCTTTAGAATTGTTAGGGGGGGGGGGATACATTTTTGGGGTATTTTTTTTAAAAATTAGAGGATATTTTAGGCAGTTTTTGGATAGAATTTGCGCCATGGGCCTTAGGGAGGGGAGAGGGGGATATGCATTCCTGACCTCCTTCAGTAAAACCAATTACTCATTTCAATCGAGTGTGTAGATCTATGAATAGGCTCAATTATATTAATTTACAGCAGTTGGTGTTAAAAATAACTGGTATTAAGAAGCGGTCCGCTCGCAAGCAAGCAAATTATTTCTCATGTACGTATATCGTATATTAAAAGTATTGTGTTGAAATTAAAAATTCAATTTAAAGGTAGAATTGGACGAAGCTAGAAGCGAGAAAAGAATTTCAGCTATAAATTTGGGGAAGCAAATCCCTGGAAAACTGTGACCCCTGACCCTGACTCTTTTATAACGAACTCTATTATAATTGAGTAAACATAAACAATTATAATAATACACATAGTAACAAAGGTTACTTATTGCTTCCGAGCTCACTGAAGCCAACGGAAGCTTTTGATTATTCTGAAGACAGAGAACTTTTTTTTATGTTTCTGAGTTTAAAAATTCTTGGACAGCAGGCCCGGACTGGCCCGCTGGCCGTCATGTCGTGGCCCGCTGGCCGTCATGTCGGGCCGGTGCGCCTTTTAGAAAATCATGATCAACGCCTTCGACAGTTAAATAAAATAAACATTATTTTTGGGAGATACAAATAATTAAGAGAGATAAGAAAAATTAGAGTTTAATTCGGAGTTAAGAATGATATGAAACAGTATGGTTTAGAGCTCAGGTTGGTTTTCAAGTTACAAGTTAGGTGTCAATACCAATTTAATTATAATATACATAATTATATTATAATAATAGTTATATTATAACGAATATTATGCGTGGGTATATCCGAATAGAGATAACTGATTCTCCTTTCTTTGTTTTTCTTATCTAGCAAATTTTACCACCCTTTGTAATGGTTAGTTGCTATCTTGTCTGCCCTTCCCTTAATTTTTGAATTTTTATCTCCTAATCAAATAAAAATATAAAGCTCAGATCCAGATCTGTTCTACTGTTAGCTCTCGTGCGAGGTGGTTTAAACAGAAAAGTTGTGCTGTTTTCTCTTTCCTTTTGAACATTAGATTAGTTATTTTGCTGAAGAATTCAATTGAAAAGGTAAGTTCGTGATTTTTTTAGACTATAGCTTGATAAAATAAAAATATATTTTATAATACCATAAATTTATTTTTACTATAAATGTTGTTTGTTCAAAAATATAAAAAAAATTAAAAATGTGCGGTCTGCTGGGCCTGATTAACTGGGAATCCAAAATGGTGAATAATTCAAGTCGCTCGAAAAAAATATTGCTTTTAGTTTTGGGTAGGGTATCAACAATGAAAGGTGAAGAGTAGATTACAAAACTATATACCTTTTAAATTACCTTTCGTTATTCCGATAAGAAACTGTGAACCCTCTGGGGATCGAACCCCTATACTGTACTACCCTATACTCACTGCCTATGGTAGGAAAAGTATTGTTTTCACCCATTTTTATTCCCCCCCCCCCTCGAGATTTCATGGAAGTATCCGTTTTGGGTGTTTTTAAGACCTCCTGAGTGGTTTTCAGCATGACGTCTGTATGTATGTATGTGTGTGTATCGAAAATGGTCCTGATCGAGTTGATATTTGGCACGAATGTACCTCTCTTGTCAAACAATTAAGCATCATTATTATTCATTCATTCAATTATTAATTGGCCCCCAACAGTTTAGACTTCATGCATCTGCACAGAGGACAGACAGTTTTTAAAAATATATTTTTGAACTCAAGGGACCTCAAAACGTGTAAATCCATCAAAATTACGAAATCTAATTTGTGCGCCACCACAATACTTTATTTCGTACCTTTTTAATTTTATTAATTTCATATTCAGATTATCAAATTTTTCCAATTTAGGCTACAAATAAATAAAATATATGCATAAATACTCAATACCTGATTATTGATGATTTTTTTACTTACTTAACTCTTTGTAACACTTCAATTGTCAAGTTAGCATGGACATAATATAAAAATAATGCCTCATAGGGAACGTTATTTCATACAGGCTGTATTTGTATTTTCCAATGCAAAATGGCATAAAAACGAGTTTTTGAAGGACAAATTTAATCAATCCGAGGACCCCTCCGCTTCTCCCTCCCAAACCACCAGGTCCCCATATGCGCTTTTGGCAAGCCAAGGCGTGCGCCTTTTTGAAGGACCTGGTCCTTCAAAGGAGGGTCTATGGGAAAGAATACTGGTTTAGACAGAATACTGGTTTTGGTACCGTATCACAAAACACAAGTGTCAATGTAACAATTTAATTTGGACACGGTCTATGTCTAAAATAATTTATTGTAATGGTTACAAGTCATATGAGACATTGAGAACATAATATGTATTCGTGTGTACTTTATAAATGTATTTTACAACTATAAATATGTATTGTGTATTATAAAAATTAATTGTATATGTATAATAATCACTTTGAGTGAAAACCGCGACATACTGCATTTGGACATTTTGATGAACAGTTCATCTTGTTGGTGCTTCGAGTTAAACTCGTGATGCGATGCTCTGCTCAGCTGAAGATGCTTCCAATAGTGGAAGCAAAACTTCGTGATGTGAATATTCACCGGAAAATCAAGACAATTATAGCGAGACATCCCGCGGAAATTTGTCCACCAAGACGATAATTCGTGCTATTTGTAAATATTTTTATGAATTTTATCCAATCTTTTCGTTTTAAGAGTCCTTTTTACTGGACATCGACTCTAGGGGTTGTGGCGTTATTAATTTTTATACCTAGACATTAAGGATTTATTATTTATCTCAGCTAACCCGGTTAACAGTTAACCCTCTTTAGTGATATAGTTTCATCTTTCATCAGAGTTTTCAAATGCATAATAGCAGCAATATAAAAAAAAATATTTGAGATAGTGCTTTCAACTACCTCAGGAAGACGCCCTCAAGTGAGTATTTATTTTATCTTTTTTCAATATTTCTATTTTTAATACTTAATGGATTAATATTATAATTGAAATATTGCGTGAAGAAGAAATAGAATAAGTTTATTTTTATTATTTTCCCCTGAATTCTACCCAAAATTGGTAATATAAATTAGCCAAGAACTCCATCATCTATTACTACTTACATACACTAAGGATAAAAGACCTTTCAGTAAAGTTAGTTCCTTATGGCACGTTACAGCTTCTGGAGCCATGGAGTGAATCCAAAAAAAAACGACTTTGACAAAACAAACCGTCATAAAACCGACCGTCGCGAAATCGACCGATGACGATGATGAGTAAAAGTTGATCAATTTAGTTAAAATTTGGTATACATGTTCATTTTAACAATGTCCTGGACGAGTTCGTTGGACAACGTTATCCGCCTAAGCGTTCGCGCTCAACACTCGCGTAAACGTAAGCTTCAATTTAAAATTGGAACTTTAGGGCGGAAAAAACTTCTAACTTCATCCATTCAATGAGACAATAACTTTTAAAATATTTATACATATATATATTGCTTCCGAACTTACCGAAGGTAACGGAAGCATTGTGTTCACTTTTGAGAACAAAAAAGTTTTATGCCTCCGATTTTAAAAATTCCAAGACAGAAATCCGTTTCAGACATCAGGGAACATTTTTGGTTCCGTGTCTGTCTGTNGATTTTGTTAGATTAGATTAGATCTCCATCTTTTTTTGATTCCATTAAGAAAATTCCATTAAGTATATTTGACACTGTTTCATTAGTGGAATTTATTTTTATTTCTTCTAGAGAAATGAAAACTGCTAGGTATTGTGTCCTACCGACTGCGCCAGTTATAATTAATGAAACTTTAAGTGAGTTTTTAAAAACACTTTTTATTAATAATTACAACAAATTAAGTTTAACTTCAAAATTATAATTTTACAACACAAGGTTGGAGTCTAGCAAGAATTACAATGATACTTACAATGATACACGAATTACTTTAAAACTAAGACTGACGGGCGCGTGCAGATTTGATTGTTTTATAGGGTGAAAACTGCTTAGTCCAGGTCTGCTGATGTCCTCAATATCGGTCATGGTAACTCCTTCCCTCTTAGATTGAAGCGTCTCCTGGAAGGATGATGCTGGGAGATGTTGAAGGGGTGTCTTGTTTGGTTTGTTTCAAAATCTGTAAGAAGTTACATCCTGAGGTGCGGCAAGCCAGTGCCAAACACAACACTGTGAATAACAATAGGCGAAGAAACGTTCTCCAAGTGCCGGCTACATAATAGGCAATGGATGTCCTTTTACTGAAATGAAAGATGTGGTACAAAGTTCCTGAAATCCAATGTTCTTAAATTTATGGAGAAGTTAGAAATCCTTTCCTTAGGCAACCGAAGGTTCCTGTTGGTTGGTTAGTCCTGAAGAGGTGGACGTATGTTGAAGGATTTTGTTAGATTAGATTAGATCTCCATCTTTTTTTTTGATTCCAATAAGAAAATTCCATTAAGTATTTTTGACACTAACAAGACAACTCTGCGGGGCCTCGTCCCATAGTCCCATATACAAATCATTAAATAATAGAATTATAAAATTCAAAGTAGAGCCTATTACCTATCTTTTCGTGGGGCCCTCGCTATAACAAAGGCATAAATAAGTTATAAAATATAGATCATTTTAGCGAATTTTCGAAGAAAATTAAGCTATTGCAATGGATTCAAAATTTGTGTAATATGAATTTTTGAAAACAATTTTCATGGAAATCCGTTTTAGGCCATTCTGAATCGATTCCTAAATTTTAACACTCTTTTTTATGTATGTGTATGTATGTATGTATGTATATATGTGTCACTCCAGACGATATCTCCCGTTAGGATGCACTTAAAAATTTCAAACAAATTTTAAAATGTCAATAATATCAATAGAAAGGATGAGTTCGTTGGTCAGAATTTTTGGAGTTCATTTAGGGGTCAAATTTTGACAATTTAGGGTCAAAAATAGCATAAGATCGGTTTTTTTTTCCCATTTTACCCACCTTTAATATGAAAATATGATAAAAGTGTACATAACAATAATTACTGTACTCTTAAAGAGCTTTCCAACGACATGCATCTTAAAGCGTAAATACTATTTTGACTTTTGTACCCCGTACTTGTGTGTACCAATTTTTTTTTTTTTTTTCATCCATCCTAATTCTAAACCAAAATTTTCCTAATACATAAAGTAATTTCCAATAATACGCAGATTTCTTTGAAAATTCCCTCTGACCGGGCTTTTGTATTTATTTTTAAGATAATCCGCGGGGCCCCGTGCCATATAAAATTAAATGAGTTAACACCCGGTTCCGGCAGTAAGCTCTTATAATTGGGGGACATAGGGCAGACGTGTCACACTGACAAGTGCGCGCGCAAAATACTGTAAAACAAAAAACATTTTATGAAATCCTTTTGCATAACTTTTTATAAAAGAGAGTAAAATATTTCATCAAATGCATCAGCTGTTGATCGAATAGCTAACTCAGGTAGGCCCATTTCATGTTGAGTATTAACATTACGTTTCTCTTTATCAATCTGTTTTTGAACTTATAGCTTGCCCTCTAATCAAAAGAATTAAATTGCATTTGATTCAAGTTCCATTGAACAGTGAGTAATTTTTGTGACATTCTTATTCTCAAAACTGCCCACACACGGCAAAACACTAATAAACATTCATCAAGTGAATAGATGAATAACGTTTTCATGGATTTAAGTCTACATTGGTCACAGCTAGAGAAGTAGCGGATGAAGTCAAAAATCAAAAATCCCATCTCGAAAACATTTCCCATAACTACTGATTAAGTGACATAGTTTATTATAGATTTTAAGTAATATTGCAAAATGGATATTTACTGATCTATTTAATCAAAAATGATATGATAGGGTATAAAAAAACATTTATTATTTTAGAGTTATTATTAAATCCTTTAAAATACATGTATTCATACATTTGTGCCAACAAACTACACCATAAGTTTACTTTATTTTATGGCAAAGTATTAGAATTAAATTTCACCTCAGAGATGCATAAAAACGCTGTTTTGAGAGGTCGTATTTTCAATTTGAATATTCGTATTTTCAATATTCGTATTTTCATTTTGACCCCCCGACCCCCCTTGATATGTGCCATTGGAAATGAAATTAAAAAGGGTAAAAAAATGTTAAATTATAAGCTGTTAACATGAATTCTGGGAGTAAATTTTGTGAACGCTGTGAACGCTTAAGGCTACTTTTTAAATTGGCAAAGGTCACAAATAATGAATAGTAAACAGTTTAACTTATTACTTCCAATAATAATTTAACTATAATCCTCAAGATATCATGAAGAATAAATAGATAAGTATAACAGAGCATACTTATTGAAATAAAAATGTTTAAGGAGGAAATCTTTCTCTTCGACCCCCTTTGCTACAAAAAAATATGATTAGTTGAAAACCATGTAATTTAACGTGTTCAAGTAATATGTTAGATTAAAAACATGTTATAGCAGTATTGCAATTATTTCATAAAGTTTTGAATTATTTTGAGAGCAAAAACAAAAACGTTTCTATGGTTGAGATGAACCCCTAAAGAGAAGGGAATTATCCGTAAAATAGGTTTAAGTTATAAGTGGTTTATTATTAAGTTATTTTGTTGTTTGTTTATTAGCAATCCCCCACCACAACCTAGAGGGCCCCACCCTAATGTCTTGCCAGGGTCTATTTAGAGACCGGGCCCGGAGGGCCCCGGCCCCGGGGCGCAGAGGTTTTGGGGCGGACGAAGTTAGGCCCAACAAAATCTAATTTTCTCAGGAACTAGATTATTCCCGGGAAAACCGCTTATATCTTCAGATTTTTTTTATATACATATTAACATTTTTTAATCAAAATCGTTTACTAGAAATAATTTATTTAGTAGTTCTTGGGGGTAGCGCCCCCAAATTTGAAGCTAAAATTGATTTATCACCTCGGGGTATGATTCTTCTGAACATGTAGGCCAAATTTTTTCAAAATCTGCCCAGTAGTTTAGGCTCCAGGCGTCTCTATAGACAGACGACAAACAAACATTTAAAAACCACTTTCTTAAACTCAGGGACCTCAAAACGTGTAAATCCATTAAAATCAAATTTTTTCTTTTTATGTGAATACTAATACTAAACTACTCTACTAAATACTGTACTAAATACAATACTAAACTATACAATTTTATGGTTTTTTTCACAGGGCAGATTTTGAAGATATAATTAATAAATTTGCTATGGAAAAAAAGGTCCGAGACAACTCAGACAAACTTTCTGATATACAAGTACATAACACTTAGTCCAGTATTTTTCATTTACTAGTTTCGGTAGTTACATTTAAATATTATTAAACATTTCATCAAAATGTATCATAAAAATAACCTCCTCGTTGGTGAATCCGTCCGGGTTTTAATCTATTTTCTCCGGAACTAGATTTTTCCCGGGAAAACGGCTTATATCTTTAGATTCGAATTTAAATGGACTAAATTTTAGAATTTTTTAAATAAAATCGGAACCGTTTTCGAGAAATGATTTTTTCACGTTTTTCAGTACTAAAATTAATTTCTTTCGCTTCGGGGTATGATTTTTCTGAACATATATGCAAAATTTCGTCAAAATCGGGGAAGGGGGGGGGTCAAGGGCGCAGTTGTCTCTTGGGCCCAGAGCGCATCACATGCTTACCGCGGGCCTGTGTCTCGCCCAGGGCCCCCGCAAGATCTTGATCCGCCACTGAATGCCATGTAATTTGCAGTTTAATATTCTAAATTTCAGAAGTGTCTCATGATGTACATTACGGTACCGACCCTGCTCAAGTTATGGATATCTATGAACCAAGTTCCAATGGCACCGCCACTAAAGTTATCCTGCTAATTCACGGTGGAGGATGGGCCATCGGTAGGAAAGAGGAAATGAACATCTTCGTAGATGTCTACCAAAAACACTATCCAGATTATATCATAGCAAATATGAATTACCGTCTGGGCAATCCTTTATTTCCGGGATACCCTAAACAGTTGATTGATGTCGACAATGCCGTCAAATTTATCAGGTATTTGGTTTTTACTTGTCGATAGGTATGTATTTTTTTAGTTGGAAGTTTATTATATTAATTGTTGTCTGCCTAAAGGTTAAAGTCACTAAATACATTAGGAAGAATAAGGAAATTACCTACAAAATTGAGTATGTTTTAGTCAACATTCTGTCTATTGGGGTGATAGAGTTGTTTAAAAATATATCGGTATGTTGCCTACATATCGGTATGTATTTTATTGAGAGAAATGGTTGCAAAGTTCAGGTTGAGGTTTTAAATAAATGGTTGAACAAATCATTGTTGTTAAATATGGCTTTTAGCATGTGTAGCTTTAACCTATTAGTGATGATTTTATGAAAACAATATGTTAATTAATTCAATATTGTGGTACGAAATTGATACATCCTGTATAAAGAGAGTATTTTGATGGCGCGTAAATTCGATTTTAATGTTTTGAGGTCCACTGGATCCAAAAGAGTGGTTAAAAAATATGTTGCCTTAGGCTCGACTAAACTACTTTTAGATTTCATACATTTTATAAATTAAAATCTAAAGATATAAAGCCATATACAAAAAAAACATTTTTTTTTTTTTCATCAGTTATTCATTAGAATAAATCTGATTTGGTTGTAAATCGAAAACAAAAATTAAGCAACCACCATTGAGCACATGTCAAATATGTATGTTTAAAAATAAATTAATTAATTGGGATAGTTTAATATTTAAATACAGTATATTAATACGAGTATGAGAATTCTGTTTCATGGCCGGTCATATATTATGACTTTAATTTAATGTTTCAATATACGAAACACAGCACTGAGTTTATTGACCATATTATTTTATTGCCTCCTCTCTTCTGTCCCTAAATTACCAAAAATAGGTGGACAAATTGAAGGAAAGAGGCAAGGCAGAATTTTGTGTTAAAGGGGGCGCATTCTCTAAAGTTGCGGTAGGCACCTTAGTTAAACGAGATTCCTTAGTTACCGCACCATACTAGCTGCTATACTAGTCTAGTCTAAAGTCGGGACTATTTGGTTGAGAGAATCAAGAGGTTTGAGACAGAATTTGGTAAAAGTATTTATTTACACCTTAATGTAATTTGTGGGAATTTTAAATCTTATTCTTTGATTCTAGGTCAAGGAGCAATAACGATTTAAGTTTTGCTTTAGTAGGAGGTAGTGCCGGAGCTCATCTATCCTTGCTGTACAGCTATATGATGGACAATGATAATCTTGTTAAAGCCGTCGTGGATGTTGTGGGGCCTGCAGATTTAACTGACAAGGATGTTACTTCTAATAATTGGCTTCTTGCACTTGGGGTGACGAGCTTAGTCGGACCATACACCTTCCAAATATTCCCTGAAATCTACAAATTCGCCAGTCCGGTGTTCTGGATCACTTCATGGTCTCCTCCGACAATAGGCTTTTACGGAGATAAGGATCCTCTCATACCTTTTACTCAAAAAACCATCTTACAGGACAGACTTAACAAGCACAAAGTCACTAATCAATTCTACAGATACCCAGGAGGACATTTTGACTGGGCACCTCAATACAAGCAGGATATGTTCAATAAATCTATAGCTTTCTTAAACGAACACTTGTAATTTGTATATTATTTAAAATAATGTAATAATAATAGTAATAAATAACATAATTCATCAATAACTTTCTTATCCAGACATTACTAATGTCAAGTTGAGTTTTAGTCTGCTATACTAATTTTGTACTCAGACTAAGGATCATGATAATCAAATTATCAAAAAATCTTTATAATTCGAAATTCGATGCATACTTTAATTTATTTATTTTTGTAGACGGTGCTTTTCACGGTGAAATCGGGCCTGAATGTCTATGGTTTTCTTTCAGACTGCCGTTTAAGGGGGCATAAAATCAGTAAGTCTTCGAAATGGGAAGCTATGTGCCACAATTATAAAGAGACTATTTTCTATTCCAGTATTAATGTTATACATATGCCTCCCTTTATGTGTTATCGTATTTTGAGACATCTATCTGAAGGTTTAGATAGGCGTCTAGGTTTAGATAAGATAATGTTAGAAACGCATGGATAAAACTAGGTTTATTTTTTTATTGTTTTGCTACAAATTTTTCTGTCCTTTGAAACTAGACGTTATAAACTACTCCCTAAGCGTTCATATTAGGAGTTTTTCTTCAGGCACTATAAGGATTAGCTAGCTGTTAAACAATACCTCCCCGTTTTAGTCTTATAAAACTTACGAATAAACGAGTAATATAATAAAATTAACGAGTAATAGTCACTTTATATAATTTATTCTAAGTAATGTTTCTATTATTAAAGCAATAATTTAAAAAAATATAGCTACCAAAATTAAATGTAAAGATAACTGGCTTAATACTTTAATTACTGTGAAAATTATATCAATTTTAGCAGTCCTTATTGATTTTAATTTTCGAAAGTTATAAGATAATTTGTTTATAGACGTATTACGTAATAATTTGAGTAAAATATTATCATATATTTTTTTATAGCTACAGATATTTCTTACGTATCTTATAAATATAGTGGCAAAAGTCGGTTTAAGTTATAGTTAGGCAAAACTAAGATATTATAAGATGAAGATTTTACTGTACTTTACACTGTGTGCCACCATCATTACACCTGCTCACCTAAAAAGTAAGTTTTAGTTTATAAAACTTAATTATAAGAAACAAAACAATTCACCTATATTAATACAAATACCACTAACTAATCATACTCTCTCTAGACTCTAGAGTCTAGAGCATAACATTTAACAACAATCAAATTTTGGTGAATGCTAATCATAATGATGAAAACAACAGCTATGAATTATTAATTCTATGACAAAATGGCGGGGAAAATGAAATATTACCCACAAGTGTTATATATTTTTGTCATCTACTCTTCAATATCTTTCATTTGATACCCCACTCAAAATTTAAAAAAAATATTTTTTTTCGAGTGACATGAATTAGCCGCCATCTTGGATTTCCAGTTTATCAGATCGAATTGCTAATCTTATTTTGATACGGCCCAGCAGACCGCACATTTTTGCATATTTTTCTATATTTTTAGTAAGAGCGGAAGTACGGTTTTAGGGGGAGGGGGACACGCAAAATTTCGATGTTTTTTGACAAAATGGCGCCGAAAAATAAACACTAACCCTAAGTGGTATATATATATTTGTAATCTACACTTTAATACCTTTCATTTGATACCCCACTCAAAATTTTTAAAAAATATTTTTTTCTCGCGATGTGAATTATCCGCTATTTTGAATTTGAACAGCTGATTATTTTGAGTTCTCTATATTTTTCCTGTGTGCGCGTCAAAACGATCTTTAATACTGGTAAGTTTCACGCTTTTATCTCTTTTGGTTCAAAAGTTATTGGAACCGTACAGAGAGACAGACAGAGGAACGAAACTATAAGGGTTTCTTTTTTTGGTTTTACCAACGAAACCCTAAAAACGTCCAATTTGGTTAAAACAACTTATTTGATGAATTGAGAATCTAAGATTTAATTAAATTTTGGGGGCCAAATAGTTAATTCTATCAATAGTTAATTTTAGACTGCCTCTATAGTTAATTTTACTGCCAATAGTTAATTCTGGTAATTAATAGTTAATGCTATATAGCCTCTAGTTAATTTTACTGCCAATAGTTAATTTTACTAAATTAGAACAACTCATACACTAAGTTTTATCAATGGACACATTTTTTCGTTTTTCCCCAATTTTTCCCGTAATATATACACGTCGCAGTTCCATAGATGGCTCTTGCTTTTCTAAATCACCTGCATTTACGTTTTCTAGAACACTGAAATGGGAGGTGCACTTATGGAAACATCTCAGAATCATTTCAAAGGATTGAATTAATTAGCCGGTGACGTTTAATGTTAGAAGTTCAGGTTGGTTGTTCCTGGCTACACTAATTGCGGACTATAAATTGTAAATATACAAATTTATCACTGTCTATAGCCATTTTCTCGAGTTACTAAACTTTCTAACGCATATTTCCTCTTCAAAGTTAAGTTTTCCCTAAGAAAATTTTCAAGTAAAAAAGACGTGAATATATCATATTTGTCACCATTGTCAAACAAGGTAAAATCATGTCTTGGCTATACATAGTTAAACTCTTTTTATATATAATCCTTCCTCTTTTTATTATTATCCTTATATAATAAATAATGTCATGGTCATGCAAGTAATGCCACGTAAAACGGTCAAACAAATGTAAAAACTACAAGAAGAACCAGAAAAAGCAAGAAATTTCAAATCAATAATAAAAAAAATACCAGTTAAACCATGGTTTCGGAAAACAAAACTACCACGTAGAGATATAATAAAAATTAATAGATTAAGAAGGAACCATGCACGATGCATTCAATATTCAATACAACTATATGATAGGACTGAGTGATTCACCAATATGTTATACAAGCCCAGATAAAGAAGAAAATGTAACTCACATCCTATTGGAATGTCCGAAATACAAATCAGAACGAATTAAATTATACCAAGAACTTAAAATACAAGAAATCCAAGATAAAAATGAAAAAATCAAGATCATCCTATTCTCAAATTTAAAAAATATTAAACTCACACTAAAATTCGTAAAAGAAATAAATTACTCCCCTTAGCNGCCCCTAAATTGAGATCTAAGATTCATTTCTCGGTTTTGCCTCGGAGTATGATTTTTTCGGTCATTTATTATTCCTAATTTAAAAAAAATTGGTCCAACAGTTTAGGCTAGAAATACTCACCTCTCACAAAGAAATTTTTTATTTTTAATGTAACTCATATCTTTCTCAATCGGCACTGATGATTGATGATGACCTTATGAAGGCTGAAAGCTGCTTTGTTTAATAAACTAGTTTCAATTTATATGGATAGATAATTTATGTTATTCCTTTGACAATCTAACGTACAAAATATGTTAGACTGAAAGAAATGGTAGTACATATACGAGAATGTTAAAAACTAAAACGGGAAAGAAATAAATAAATAATAAAATATTTACTCCGAAATTATCCAATATTCCCCTTCCACAAAAGTATCCTTTACAAAATATCAAAAAAATTATGAAAGGCACAAACTATCCTCCCTCAAAATAACATTATGGCTCTGGTATACACAACATTACACAACTTATGCCAATAAAGAACTTTAATATTCTAAATTTCAGAGGTGTCTTATGATGTACATTACGGTACCGACCCTGCTCAAGTTGTAGATATCTATGAACCAAGTTCCAACGGCAGTTCCACTAAAGTCATCCTGCTAATTCACGGTGGAGGATGGGCCCTCGGTAGCAAAAGTGAAATGAAAGACTTCGTAGATGTCTACCGAAAGCAGTATCCCAATAATATCATTGCCAATATGAACTACCGTCTGGGCAATCCTTTACGTCCGGGATATCCTAAACAGTTGATTGATATCGACAATGCCGTCAAATTTATCAGGTATTAGATAAATATATTCCGTGTGCTGTGTACTACATTGTTTACAAAATATAGTAAGTAACATACTACAATACATTTTTTGTTAGTAAAATAAAGTAATTACATATCTTATTTTTTGATTCTAGGTCAAGGAGCAATTACGATTTAAGTTTTGCTTTAGTAGGAGGTAGTGCTGGAGCTCATCTATCCTTGTTGTACAGCTATATGATGGACAATGATAAGCTCGTTAAAGCTGTCGTAGCTGTTGTGGGGCCTGCCGATTTAACAGACAAGGATGTTACTTCTAATGTGTATCTTAGTGTTCTGACGCCAAACTTTTTCGGACCATACAACTACCAAACATTCCCGGAAATCTACACATTCGCTAGTCCTGTGTTTTGGATCACTTCGTTGTCTCCCCCGACAATAGGCTTCTACGGAGACAATGATCCTCTCATACCTTATACTCAGATGACCATCTTACAGGACAGACTTAGCAAGTACAACGTCACTAATCAATTCTACTGTTACCCAGGAGAACATTTTGACTGGGCACCTCAATACAAGCAAGATATGTACAACAAATCCATAGCTTTCTTAAACGAACACTTGTAATTTTTATATAAAATAAAGTAATTTAACATACGTCGTCTTTTTTTATCCAGGAATTACCAACTAATTTTTACATTTATCAAAATATTTACCCGGCTTTCTATCTTTTTATTTGACAGTTACGTGTACGTGCCCGACGATTACTTGTACTGATTTAGTACTTGTAACTGATTTAGTTGAAATTAGGTATACGTGTTCCTTTACATGCCAAGATGCCCAGGCCAAGATTATTGAAAGCATTATCCGTCCAAGTGTCGCAATGCTCGCAAGACCGACTTTTCTAACCCTTTTTGGATGACATCTTTATATAATACTGAGTACCTGTTGCTGTTGATCTCCCCCACTGGGCTTTTCAACGATATGCATCATTAAAGGATTTCATTAATTTGACATTTTTACCCCGTGCCCCTGTGTACCAAAATTGGAACGTAGTTTTACTATCTCAGAAACCTTCCCGGGCATGCGTCCAACTATTTCCTAAAGTTTCATCGCAATCGGATAAACAGTTTAGGCACGCATAAGAGACACACCGAAAGATAGATAGACAGGCAAACATTCATTTTTATTTATAAAGAAGATGTGAGCGGGACAAACTCGTCAATATAGGGACAGTCCCTCTCAAATTGGGACGTCTGGCAGCCCTATAGTGCGAGTGCTCCTTCACGCTATCCGACGAACAAACAACAATCGATTCATATTAAGTGAATCTGATGTCAGTTTTGATCAGTATTCCCAGAGATGATAAATATATAGATAGTCGTCTCCACTCTTGAACGAGCTTTGACAAGGTTAGAGTGGGAGAAAGAGACAGTAGCTTCATTAGTCATGAATCCCCCAGGGAAAAAAGGAACTAATTCGCACCAAAAAGGCAGAGAATTTTAAATTGAAAATTGGTCCGAGACAACTCAGACAAACTTTCTAATACGAGTTCATAATTACCTAGCCCAGTATTTTCATTTATTAGTTTTTGTAATTATTATTGAACATTTTATCAAAATGTATCATAAAAATAACTCGAATCCTGCCTCTTGTCGTCCGCGTTTAAGCTATTTTCTCAGGAAATAGATTTCTTCCGGAATAAAGGATTAAATCGTTAGGCTTTGTATTTAAATGGACTACATTTTAGATTTTTTTATTTTTTTTTTTTTTAGTTTTTGAGTGGCAGTGCCCCTAAATTGAGATCTAAGATTCATTTCTCGGTTTTGCCTCGGAGTATGATTTTTTCGGTCATTTATTATTCCTAATTTAAAAAAAATTGGTCCAACAGTTTAGGCTAGAAATACTCACCTCTCACAAAGAAATTTTTTATTTTTAATGTAACTCATATCTTTCTCAATCGGCACTGATGATTGATGATGACCTTATGAAGGCTGAAAGCTGCTTTGTTTAATAAACTAGTTTCAATTTATATGGATAGATAATTTATGTTATTCCTTTGACAATCTAACGTACAAAATATGTTAGACTGAAAGAAATGGTAGTACATATACGAGAATGTTAAAAACTAAAACGGGAAAGTGTGGCTCATTATATTTAAATTTAGTTACGTTCATTAGCATCCAGGTGTAATTTTATGTGTAGATGTACTGTGCATACAAATACAGTATATTTTACAGTCAACCTTTCAAATTCAAAGTCTAATCTACTGTATTTTGTATGTTAAAACTATAGGAAGGAAGGTGTTGCGTCCCCACCACGACCGCCATGTGATATCTGTGCTATCTACAACTCAACTAACTGTGAGTGCCTATTGTCTTTGCATTTATATAATTGTTTGTTCTATATTATATTCCACATAATATTGACATAGAACGGAGTTGCGTAAACGTTTCTTCAGACATTTATACTAATTTTAGTCTCTCCTATTGTTGGTAAGATTATATGTTATATTTTTACGGGAAAACTATACTTGTGCGGTTTAAGTTGAGTAACGAACAGAATAAATTATCTTTTATTTGTTTTAATAAAAATCGTTGGAACAATTTACCAGAAAAATCGGTGTTACAAAAACTAATATACAAAATTCTAATTTATATAGCAATGAATTAAATTTATTTATTAATAAACAAAATTTTTTTGATTTCGGGTTCGATTCCCACCGGGGTCACATTTATTTTTATTTAATGTCTCGAAAACTAATTTATTCAGAGAAAACTACTTATTATTCAAAAGCTGTTCAACCGTTTTAAAAAAATCTATCCCATATTATTTTACCTCATCCAAGTCTAATGCCAAGCGAACATGAAGCGATTCACTTGTTCTCGACGGAATCACTAACCAGTCACCAGTCTGCTATGAGTCACAGCCTTAGTAATTGAATGGGACACTACAGACTACAGACTACCTTACTAGACACTAGAGTTTAACCTGTAAGTATCGTGTTAGTAATCAGTTATCGGCTAATTAGCCTGTCGACTCACAAATGACTTTCAAGTCAAATAAAGCCACCTAGTTCCTCTGATTGAATGGAACGAGGTTGAAATTTAATAATAATAATGCTCGTATGTAATCGATTAAATCGAGGACATTATGTTAGCGAATTGCTCTATTAGCTGTATAAACCTTACAATTGACATTATTGTACTATGGTATAAAATAAAAAATAAATTAAAAATGTTTATGATATTATACAATTTAAGCCGTTTCTATCTCATATATTTTTTTAGATAGTTAGGCTCAGATAGTTGGCCATCAATGAATTGAGGGAGGCACGAGGTCGTGGGTTCGATCCACCGCGCCTTGGCTCTACATGACTTTCTAATGACCACACCACACTCGCTTCGGTAGTGAATTGTACAGAGGTATAATCTGTGAAGTGGTTGGAACTCTACCACGGTGGCGGTGGAAGTGAAAAAGACGGCTCTTTTTTAGATGGTTACTCCCCTTTTGGGGAGTAACCATCTGAATAAGCCTCCCCCATAACCTTCTTTAACTGGTTACTCCCCTGTGTTTACATTACTTGGTTACTCCCTTTTTTAAATTTATTGGTTACTCCCCTAATTTATTACTATGAATTGATAACATTCCAAAAATGATTATTTTTCCACCCAATAAACGTTTTTGGGGAACGTAGAAAAAGCATTAGCCCTAATGCTTTTTCTACGTTCCCCAAAAACGTTTTGTTGGAGTATGAATAGGGGGAAAGACAAGATTTATATAGATAAAATTCAAGATATAATAAGGGGAGTAACCATCTAATGAAGGTGTACGGAGTGATCTTCTTTNTTTTCATTTATTAGTTTTTGTAATTATTATTGAACATTTTATCAAAATGTATCATAAAAATAACTCGAATCCTGCCTCTTGTCGTCCGCGTTTAAGCTATTTTCTCAGGAAATAGATTTCTTCCGGAATAAAGGATTAAATCGTTAGGCTTTGTATTTAAATGGACTACATTTTAGATTTTTTTATTTTTTTTTTTTTTAGTTTTTGAGTGGCAGTGCCCCTAAATTGAGATCTAAGATTCATTTCTCGGTTTTGCCTCGGAGTATGATTTTTTCGGTCATTTATTATTCCTAATTTAAAAAAAATTGGTCCAACAGTTTAGGCTAGAAATACTCACCTCTCACAAAGAAATTTTTTATTTTTAATGTAACTCATATCTTTCTCAATCGGCACTGATGATTGATGATGACCTTATGAAGGCTGAAAGCTGCTTTGTTTAATAAACTAGTTTCAATTTATATGGATAGATAATTTATGTTATTCCTTTGACAATCTAACGTACAAAATATGTTAGACTGAAAGAAATGGTAGTACATATACGAGAATGTTAAAAACTAAAACGGGAAAGTGTGGCTCATTATATTTAAATTTAGTTACGTTCATTAGCATCCAGGTGTAATTTTATGTGTAGATGTACTGTGCATACAAATACAGTATATTTTACAGTCAACCTTTCAAATTCAAAGTCTAATCTACTGTATTTTGTATGTTAAAACTATAGGAAGGAAGGTGTTGCGTCCCCACCACGACCGCCATGTGATATCTGTGCTATCTACAACTCAACTAACTGTGAGTGCCTATTGTCTTTGCATTTATATAATTGTTTGTTCTATATTATATTCCACATAATATTGACATAGAACGGAGTTGCGTAAACGTTTCTTCAGACATTTATACTAATTTTAGTCTCTCCTATTGTTGGTAAGATTATATGTTATATTTTTACGGGAAAACTATACTTGTGCGGTTTAAGTTGAGTAACGAACAGAATAAATTATCTTTTATTTGTTTTAATAAAAATCGTTGGAACAATTTACCAGAAAAATCGGTGTTACAAAAACTAATATACAAAATTCTAATTTATATAGCAATGAATTAAATTTATTTATTAATAAACAAAATTTTTTTGATTTCGGGTTCGATTCCCACCGGGGTCACATTTATTTTTATTTAATGTCTCGAAAACTAATTTATTCAGAGAAAACTACTTATTATTCAAAAGCTGTTCAACCGTTTTAAAAAAATCTATCCCATATTATTTTACCTCATCCAAGTCTAATGCCAAGCGAACATGAAGCGATTCACTTGTTCTCGACGGAATCACTAACCAGTCACCAGTCTGCTATGAGTCACAGCCTTAGTAATTGAATGGGACACTACAGACTACAGACTACCTTACTAGACACTAGAGTTTAACCTGTAAGTATCGTGTTAGTAATCAGTTATCGGCTAATTAGCCTGTCGACTCACAAATGACTTTCAAGTCAAATAAAGCCACCTAGTTCCTCTGATTGAATGGAACGAGGTTGAAATTTAATAATAATAATGCTCGTATGTAATCGATTAAATCGAGGACATTATGTTAGCGAATTGCTCTATTAGCTGTATAAACCTTACAATTGACATTATTGTACTATGGTATAAAATAAAAAATAAATTAAAAATGTTTATGATATTATACAATTTAAGCCGTTTCTATCTCATATATTTTTTTAGATAGTTAGGCTCAGATAGTTGGCCATCAATGAATTGAGGGAGGCACGAGGTCGTGGGTTCGATCCACCGCGCCTTGGCTCTACATGACTTTCTAATGACCACACCACACTCGCTTCGGTAGTGAATTGTACAGAGGTATAATCTGTGAAGTGGTTGGAACTCTACCACGGTGGCGGTGGAAGTGAAAAAGACGGCTCTTTTTTAGATGGTTACTCCCCTTTTGGGGAGTAACCATCTGAATAAGCCTCCCCCATAACCTTCTTTAACTGGTTACTCCCCTGTGTTTACATTACTTGGTTACTCCCTTTTTTAAATTTATTGGTTACTCCCCTAATTTATTACTATGAATTGATAACATTCCAAAAATGATTATTTTTCCACCCAATAAACGTTTTTGGGGAACGTAGAAAAAGCATTAGCCCTAATGCTTTTTCTACGTTCCCCAAAAACGTTTTGTTGGAGTATGAATAGGGGGAAAGACAAGATTTATATAGATAAAATTCAAGATATAATAAGGGGAGTAACCATCTAATGAAGGTGTACGGAGTGATCTTCTTTAGACTGTTACTACCCTTATAAAAACAATGTGTAATACTTCTTTGTCCCAATTTATATTGGACTAAACAGCTCTTTTTTTATTAATAGTTATTTAGACAAATTCATTTATTTTAAAAATACAATCTAAATAATTGCCGAGTTTCTTTTACAACGTCGTTTCAAATAAATTTTAGGCCATTTTGACAGTGGGAGTAACCAACAATTCTGTCAACAAATTTATTTTAGTTGACAGAAGAAATATTAGATATGGTTAAAACGAAATTAAAATAAGTTAGGTTTTAGAGGAATAGAAAGGTCTAAATTTCCGAAGAGAAATTCTGTTTTATGGACATTTAGATGAGGGAGTTTTTCCAATGGATGCAAGGTAAGGTACTTAAAATTTGAATTGTAATTTTTGTGAAAGTTTGTTTTAGGTATTTTATTTCTTAAAATTTGAACATATTAAAACGAATGAAAATAACCTAGTATCGCTCACTCATATCTTCCGGTAAATTCCTTTGACTAAATAACTATTAAGAAAAAGGAATGTTTAGTCTAATGTACATTGGGACAAAGGAGTAACAAACTTTTAAATATAAAAATGTGATGTTCCTTTGTCCCAATGTACATTACATTGGACTGTACATTGGAAGAGTGCCTTTTTCCCTAATCTTTCATTTTCTTTTAACGATAAAAANGTGCCTTTTTCCCTAATCTTTCATTTTCTTTTAACAATAGAAAAATTAATTATTAGGGGAGTAACAAACTAAAGAATCCTTGGTTACTCCCCATTTTTGTAAATAAACACCATCTAAAGAAGTACCAAAATGACCATAATAAGACCTAATTGCTAGATTCCAACAAGTGGTTCGTCCAACTCGTCTAGAACCTACTGCTACTATATTGTAGGGAGATTAAGAAAGGGGTATTTTATTTTATTTTTTTAAATATCGAACTCTTACAGAAATTATGTTGGATCACCAAAGGAATAAAATGTGCTTAAGATTACCTACTTATTTAAATTTAAAGGAGAAACTTAAACTATTTAACCACGTAAATTGAAATGACTTTAATGTCAAACCAGCTTGCAGCTTTCAAAAGACCACAGGCCACCAATGCTTATTGCGGAAGAAAAAGACTGATATTACTAAAGTTTGTCTTGCACAGCCTTCGAGAAACTGTGCCTGTCAAGAATATCGTTTCATGTAAAAAAAAACAAAAAAAAAACTCAATTTTTAAGTTTTTGGTAGTTTTCTTACTACCGTCCCGGTGCAGGGGTCTATTTTTCTCTGTATGTCTCCCGCAGTTATTGATAATTGTAATTTGAATTATTTAAAATTTAATCTTTCGGTAGTAAGAAAACTACCAAAAACTTAAAAATTGAATTTCTAATAGATGTACTAGGAACAGGTACTAATTGAGTACTTTAAAATTATAAGCGTTAATTCTCAGTCTAGTTCTGTTGCCGTGAATATTTGGCTCTCTAGATTTGTAGAATAAGATTAAAAGCTTAGTTTCGGGGAATATATATCAGTTACGACAGGGAAAATCATTCTCCCTTATAGCTCAGTTGGTAAGAGCACCTGTACGGTAAACAGAGGTCCCGTGGTTCGTGTCCCGGTGCGGGGGTCTATTTTTCTCTGTATGTCTCCCTAATTGTAATTTGAATTGTATAAAAAAAAAAAACTTTATGACTAATTTATGGTAACTAGTTTAAGATTTGAAGCTCGAGGAAATTGCTTAAGGCCCCATACGCGATCAAACATTTTGCGCAAAATGTTTGATCGCGTATAACTACGGGAGACATACAGAGAAAAATAGACCCCCGCACCGGGGGTGCATGGGGGTCTTTAGGGGTGTATAGACGGGAAAAGTTTCTCATTCATCTCCTTCGAGAAACTATGTCTGTCGAAAAAATCGAATGTATTAGAATAATAAAACGTTCCAGCCTTAAAGAAATGTCCGTGTTAAATAATAATCTTGACTCGAGTAAACAACCAATGGCCGAATTTATCGCGGTTCGAGACTCCCCTGGCACTCTCGGAACCAATGTGGGAAGTTTCATTACAATGTAAACAATCATTAGTCATTAGACGACTATCAGATAGGAAATCTTGATTCGATAATCAAAGACATATGTTTGTCGAATGATGTTGAGAGTGAGAAACTCTCCCCGTCTAAATTGGCCTTTAGTATTATGTGTTATAAAACTATTATTATTATTATTTATTTATTGATTTATTTTTTTTACAGGTAAATAAACTGTATAATTAACCATGAATTGTCCAAGAAGTTGTTCTCCGACAACCGAATTAATAAGGCAAGAATTGGATAAATGGAGTTCAAAAATTGAAAGCATGCTCAATCATAGTCTAGGTATTGAAAAGTTCAGAGAATTCCTGATGCGTGAAGATCTTGAAGAGTTGTATTGTGTGGAGTTTTGGGAAACCTCTTGCAAGTTGGAAAAGATACTTAACGAAATCGAAGAAGCTGAAAAAAGGTAATTTAGGTCTTAATAAAACAAAACGATAAGGACAATATACAGGCCTCATTCACATTTTTGGCGATCTTGTTTACTATGGGCTCTTAGTTACCAGTTACTAATTAAAATACTCTGTAAAAAGATAATTACGCTGCAATATCTTGCTATCACTGATGACTTAAGGCCCCCATACACGATCGAACCTGATGTCCGGCAAATTTAAGCCATACACGTCAAAAATGATGTTTGCGCAAACATCTAATACCCCCATACACGGTCAAAACGTTGCGCAAACATTTTGACCGTTTAAAGGGGCCTTTATGTAACCATTAACCATTTTCAAATATAACATTTTTAAGACTCAATAATATGATTGAAATCTAATTGCCTGTTTTATTTTTCAGTTGTTCCACACCATCAAGTTATCTTAGTTCTGACTATAAAGATTGCTGTGAATCTCTAATATGTTTGGCCACGGATCAAATTAACTTCGATTCCATGGAACTGAAAGAATTGTTTACGATAAAAAATAACTATAAATGTTGTAGAACAGTGTTACCAAGAGCCAAGGCATCTGTTCTACAGATGCTTAAATCATCTATGGCTTATCATGATTTTCTAAAACTGTTATTTTCTAAATACAGAACTTAACATTAAATATAAGGACTTAGTCTTTTTCAAATCCTATCAAAAAATATTTTTTTACTAGATTTAGGAGCTTCTATGGACATTATTTAAAGAAATATTTTATAGTTTATTTTTTAAAGTGAATATCCCTTACATTTTCGCGTGGTCTTCACGTAACGATGATGCTAACAAGTTATAAACTTCCAGTCTGATTTCCGGCTAAAATTCTATTTATCCTCAATTAAAAAGGTTCCTCTTAATTTAATTTAATTTTTAATTTATTTATATTATACATACATTTAATTTTTATTTATTCATTTAAATTATTATTATATCCGAAGAATTATTCTGTCTATTACCAATTGTCTTTTAATTACTATGTATTTTGTACTTCACATTTACAACATGACTCGAACTATGACCATTATTACTACTGTTACTATGACTTCGAACTAAGTCATAATTAAACTTAAGTCCCCCATACACGATCAAACATTTTGTGCAAAATGTTTGCGCAAAGATATTGGCGTGAACCTGATGTCGGGAAAATTTAGGCCTTACACGTCAAACATTATGTTTGGGCAAACATCAAACAGCCCTCTATACGCACGGTCAAAATGTATGCGCGAACATTTTAAAAGTGTATGGGGGCATTTGAATGCTATCTTATTTTATTTATTAATGTAATAGTCCAGGAGATAGCGTGAGTGCATAAAAGTTATTCTTTCATGCCCTTTAAGAATATGAGGGCGCATATAGCTGTAAAATTTTCTGGGCTATACGCTGTTAAAAATAATTTCATAATCATTTACCCAGTGGAGAGCAGACAATGTGATTTTAATGATTTTGAGTGCAAAATTAGACCAAAATATCAAGTTTGTGTTAGTTTGTAACTTGCGATGTGACCACTTTGATTTGAAGGACTATTTGAATAACTAACCTATTAATTGACAAACCAATATCATCTTGATTGTTAGTCTACTTACAAAATTTCAACTCAGTATCATAAAAAATCACATATTATCGGCCAAAATGGGTGTGACATGCTTCTCTCCATTGGTCTCTAGTTTTAAAGTTTTTATCCAAGCTATGTTCCACAGAAGAACTTAGCTGACCACATATTTTTAAATCCACAAATAAGATTACGTTTACTCAAAGTTCTTGCTTGGTGTTAGTCAGTCACTTTTATGCACGCTATCTCCTGGATTAATATAAACGTATACATGTTATATTAAATAGTTCATAATGTACAATAGCATAATGTTAGTCCAACATTTCGAATTAAATGTTATTTATTATAATTTTTACATAATATAATATGTATATGATATATGAATATATACAGGCCTCATTCACATTTTTGGCGATCTTGTTTACTATGGGCTCTTGGTTACTCCCCATTTTTGTAAATAAACACCATCTAAAGAAGTACCAAAATGACCATAATAAGACCTAATTGCTAGATTCCAACAAGTGGTTCGTCCAACTCGTCTAGAACCTACTGCTACTATATTGTAGGGAGATTAAGAAAGGGGTATTTTATTTTATTTTTTTAAATATCGAACTCTTACAGAAATTATGTTGGATCACCAAAGGAATAAAATGTGCTTAAGATTACCTACTTATTTAAATTTAAAGGAGAAACTTAAACTATTTAACCACGTAAATTGAAATGACTTTAATGTCAAACCAGCTTGCAGCTTTCAAAAGACCACAGGCCACCAATGCTTATTGCGGAAGAAAAAGACTGATATTACTAAAGTTTGTCTTGCACAGCCTTCGAGAAACTGTGCCTGTCAAGAATATCGTTTCATGTAAAAAAAAACAAAAAAAAAACTCAATTTTTAAGTTTTTGGTAGTTTTCTTACTACCGTCCCGGTGCAGGGGTCTATTTTTCTCTGTATGTCTCCCGCAGTTATTGATAATTGTAATTTGAATTATTTAAAATTTAATCTTTCGGTAGTAAGAAAACTACCAAAAACTTAAAAATNAAAATTTTGAGTTGGGTATCAAATGAAAGCTGCTGAAGAGTAGGACACAAATATATATATGCTTTTTCAAATTTTGCATTCCTTATAGGGGGAAAAAATCAAAATATACCCAAAAAAAATTGCCCCCCCCCAAACTTTATATAATGGCTGGACCTAAAATTTTGAAATAATTCATAGTTATATACCTTATGGTGGGGCGATGAAAATTTCCATAAAAATGTAATTTATCTTGTCGTCAATACCGATAAAAAACATTGTGACCTCCCGGGGGATCGAACGCGGAACCCTTTGGATCGAAGACAAAAAAATCACAATTACATAACGGGTGTGCTAATTCATCTACAAAACCCTAAAAAGTACTTGGGGCAAGTACTTCCCTGTGATTTTTTTATATTCAATTGTTTTTTATGTAAAATCCTTTTAACAAAATAATTATTAGGGGTCATTTTTTGGTTAAAAAATATTTTCTCTCCCCCCCTCCCCTTTTTAAATGCTGTATTTTGCCCTCAATTAGTTTTACTCAATTAGTTTTGCCCGAAACCCTCGGGTTTAGGGCTACAAAAATTAATAATTTAAAATGGGGTATCCTGTCATTTAGCTATTGACTATAATTCATTTTTACAATAACTGCACAATGTTTGATTATTAAATCGGTTTGTTTCCACATTTTTTTTTCTATGGAAACGTATGATTCTCGAGAGATCATACATTTCATATATTTACGCTATAAAATACCTATATGTTAACCGTATATAATAATTGTTCAATAAATTGATTATAATATTATTTTTAACACCACTTTTTTTCTTCACATAATATCTGGTACTTCTTTAGATTGTTAGTCCCCTTATAAATGACAAAGGGGAGTAACAATCTAAAGAATGTGTGGAATGTTCTTCTTTAGACTTAGACTGTTACTCCTCTATAAAAGCATTGTCCCAATGTACATTGGACTAAACATCCTTCGTATTAATAGTTATTTAGTCATTTATAACCTAAAAAAAAACAACCATAAAAATCATGCTATGTCTCTTCTAGGCACTTCTGTGACTGAATAATATCTCAGATCAGATAATGAGATATGAAATGATCTCAAAATAAAGTAGGCAAGTTAGAAAATAAGGACGAACTGATTGAACTATCGTTTGAATATAAAGAATATTGATGGAGCTCGTGTGTCTATTGTATAAATGAGCCAGGAGAAAAAAAAACAAAAAAAATGAAATTAACATAGATAAATCTGCTATAACCTAATACAACTTATAGTATGCATAATAATTTCAATTCAGTTAAGTAGAAATTTTAATAAAAATTGAAAATGCAGGTATGTATAATATTTGAATAAAAAAAAAAATAAAAAAACATATTTTAATCACATAATGTATATAAGTAGTTGTCTATTTGATTTTAAAAAGGGAATGTAAATATATCAGGTGTGTGGTGTGTAGTTTGAGGTTCAAAGATTATTTTTACAAGCTTTTATTTTAACATTTTATCGGTAAATAATATAAATATCAAGAAATGTTTATCTTGTAAAAAATCTATAAAAATGATTCAGTTGCTGCTTAAGTCTCCTGGTGTCTGTACTCTAAACTCTAGTGTATTTTTTTTTATGTTTGATAAATCACTTCGTTCATTTTCATTTTCGAACGTCATTAATTAAAGGTAAGGATTNTGCTGCTTAAGTCTCCTGGTGTCTGTACTCTAAACTCTAGTGTATTTTTTTTTATGTTTGATAAATCACTTCGTTCATTTTCATTTTCGAACGTCATTAATTAAAGGTAAGGATTTTATTTAATATTTATTAATTAATATTATAATTTGCTATAGTTTATTTATTTTTTAAATTTAATTTATGATATTATGTATTGGTACTGTGAGAGACTAAATTATGGAACAAATTTATTAAAAAGGATTTTTTTCAAATATGTACTGGCATTTTTAAAAAGTTTACATTTCATTCTTCATTTAATTTAGATCCTTCAAATGTACTAATGACATGAAACTTGCATTAGAGCATTATAATCGTAAAATAAAAAATTAAAGACTATATGTGTACGCATTTTTCTACAAAATTACAAAATACAAATAGTACAGTCAATACGATATGCTTTATTTGATGTCAGAAACACGATTATAAAATAATTTGTGTAAATTTAGTACTTAGGGTACAAATGGTACCGGGGTATACATTTTACCCCACTGTTAAATTAAAATATATGATAAATGTGTTCATAACAACAATTGCTGTTTTATTAAAGAGCTTTTCAACGACATGCACCATGAAGGGTATATACTATTTTGACTTTTGTACCCCGTACCCCGAACTTCCGCCTTCCGGTCGTTCCCGCAAAGTTGGAGTTAAACTTTTATTATGTGCCCCAAGCGATTCACGAAAAAAAAGTAGACTCGAATTTTTTCCGCACAAATTTACAGATTTACTGTACTAAAAGGAATTGATTTTTGTTTTGAATATGGAGTTGACACTAATTCATTTTTTGCTACTACTACATTTATATTCAATTTTTTTTTTTCAAATATATTCAATTAATTTGTCTCATAATTTAGCCGCTAACTGTGTATAAATTAAAAAGTATTTTAAGTACATTATTTATAACCATCTATAATAATTTATAATTTATTTCGTGTATTCTGCCGTTCATCGACCGACTTTGTTAACGAATTTAGCTTAAACTTCTACGGCAATTTAGATTTAATTTGACACACAAACCAGAAAAATCCAGAAGAAACCAGGAAATGAATTTTAGCTTCAAATTTAAAAAGTATAAGGTAAAAAGTATTTCTGGCCATTCTGATTAAATAATTCTAAAAGGTAGTCCTTTTTAATACGAGTCTTTCCATTTAAGTCGTTTTCCAGGGAAAAGTTAGATACATATTATTTTTATTATTAAACAATTAATAATATGATCCCTCTTTAATAGTTCTGCTCCAGGCTGATCACAGACTGAATTTAATAATTCCCTGATAGTAATGAGTAATGAGATTCGGAATTATATAATTATAATAAGTGTCGTTAATTGTAGTTACAATGCACAAATTAAAACAAATATATATATATATATATATATATATATATAATTATTAAGTAAGTAACTTTATTGTAAACATATGTATGGCACATCGCGTATTTAACTTTCTCACGCTCCCCCGAATGTGAGACATTATTACTTTGTCCAGTGTATTCCATTTATTAGTCGTTTTAAGTTTTATTGATTAAGTTTTAATATTATTAAAAAATGTATCAAAATATGCCATAAAAATAACTCCTTTCAGGTGGGGAATCGAACCTGACCTCTCTCATCTTCCTTCTAAAGCTATTTTCTTAGGAATTAGATTTTTCCTATGAAACTAATTGAATGCTTAGATAATTAAATTCGCTATATTTAAGAACTGATTAATTAAAATCGTCGGAACCGTTTACGAGACATTTTTTTAATTCAATAAAAGTTTTTTTTGGGAATTATGCGTCTCCAAATTTGTAGCTAAAATTCATTTCTTGATTTCACCTCATGGTATAAATTTTTGAGTCTATTAGTCTAGTCAAATGGTAGTTAGAAGTTGAAAGTTCTGGTGTAATTGTTTTTAGTAGTTTATTTTATGTTCACATTCGTGTTCAGCACCCCAAAAACAATTAAATAAATCACTAAAACAATTACACCTGAACTTTCCACTTCGAGCTCTTTTTATGCACAATCTGACTGGATATACCCTAATATTCATCATGTCTTTATGTGTCTGCACAGTCTATAGACGATAAAAATACTTTTCAAAAAAATAAAATATATAATTGCACTTAGGGGACCTAAAGTGGAAAGCTATCATAATCTCACAATCGAATTTCTACGCCAGCTCAAATTTCTTTTTGTATATACGAGAAAGTAAAAAGAATAAATGGTTCTTATACAATTTAGTGTTAAAGCATAATTTGAAAATAATATCAATATAATATATTATATAAAGGAGCAGCTCTATTATATAAACTCTCTCCATAGAATTATAAGTAAATTAAATGAAATAGTTATATAACTAATATGTATAGAGTATTTAGTCCAGTCAAATGGTGCATAAAAAGAGCTCAAAGTGGAAAGTTCTGGTGTAATAGTTGTTAGTGGTTTACTTTATGTTTTTTGGGGTGCTGAACACGAATCTGAAGTTGTCCAACAAAATTTCCCGCGGCAAATATGAGAAATCATCGTTAATTAGTAGTTTGTTGGGATTTCACTTCTTTTTGTAAGTAATTTTTCATGGCCCCAAACAATTTTTCGTTTCCTATCTTTGTTCTTGTTTGATTTTTGTTAGGTCTTTTTTCTTTCTTTGTTCTTGTAATCTTTCGTATAACTTCTTCGATATGGAATAAATATATTTGCACTTTAAGATAACAGTTAATCAATACTGTCAAATCAAACTAAACAAATGTTCTCAAAATCACTTTTCAATTTTAAAATTCAAAAGTGGTAGCTTCCAATTAAGGTAGCTCTAGTGGCGCTGTTTACAATTTATACATTTTATAAAATATTTTGAATAAGCCTTTAAAGGAACAAAAAACCAGATTTTTTTTTCGGATTTTTTAATTTTTCCTTTATTTGTACAATAAACTCTACCTATATACAAAATTTCAAATTTCTAGGATTGTTAGAAGTGCCTTAAAATTATGACGAGTGAGTGAATGAGTTAGTGAGTGAATGAATGAGTGACGAAATTACAAAACTTTAGGCGCATATATCTTATGAACTACTATGGGTAGAGGTGTGAAATCTTTTTTATTTCCGGTTCAGTTTGTCATGAACTTTAAATTAAAATTAATTTTATATAATATCTAAGTATCTTCAAAAGGATAATATAGGGGGGTTCAAATTGCCGTGAGTTGGTTCCAGTAAAGGATGGCACAACTGTGCTCGAACTGGCGGTGGCACTACCGTGCCCCCAGATAAATAAACTAGTAAACATAAACATAAATTTTTCATATATTGTGTTAGTGTTAGTATAAAACGTCTGTGCTCGTGCTAGAGGAAGCAAGTGCGTAGAATTTAGTTGATTTGATAGCAATTAGGTGAATAATTGATTTAATAATTATTATCAGAGCAATATTTTGCTTCTTAACAGTATAGGTGTATTCATTGATATATTTTTTCTGTATATCATTTTTGCTGTTCTAATAGGCTATGTCGGAGGTTCCAGTTCCAAGCCTTACTGGTGTTCCCGAGAACCATGGCCTTCGGCTTCATCCTTCCCCTGGAGGTCCCAAGTCCATTAAAGATAAAAAACATGAAAGCGTGTTCGACGACTCATTTGCTAGCTCTCAAGACGTCTCGTTTGATTCGGATACGTCAGGTATTTGTTTTCCTCCTTCTAACAAAAAAAGATTTAATTCTTTTCGTTATTCAGGGGATAATGAGTACTCGAGTGATGAAGATGGTGATAAAATTTGCGATAAAGAATTGTCGATAGAGTTAAATTCGCTTGCCGGTGAAAATTTTCAGCGATCGCCTTATTTACTAAGATCCAGTTTGTCTCGCAGCAATTCACCGGAACCGAGTACCAGTGGTGAAACTGAAGCCTTGGTGGAAACGTCGTCAGACGAATCTAATAGAAGTGATGTCAAGAGAAAGCGGAAATCTCTTGGACCTAAAGATTTCCCTAAAGGCCCTTTGATCAATAAAGAAAGCGGAGTTGTTTTCTCGAAAGTTTTTAAAGCCGCAGAACCGATCACCAGCATATTTCCTCTTGAGCCGATTGAAGAATTTGAAGAAGAAACTGCAGTTGAAAACAGGTTTGTTGAAGCTGATCAAGTCCCCATCAATGATCAGGAACAAATAGTTAAAAGTGTTGGCGAAGATCCTTACGTACTGAATATAAACGTTCACATACCTAAAGAATTCAGCGATAAAGATATACCTGTAATCGTTAATATAAACAAACAAAGCGATTATTCTTATCAAGAAACTGACGGTATAATAAGTAATAATGTAAGTTCCGTTTCTTCAGGAGTCGGAAGTTTCGGTGATGATGATATAGGCAATATAAGAAATAGTACGCTAGAAGATCCTACTGTAGTAACGATGGATCAACCAATAGAAGTGGCTTCCGAAGAACACGTAACAATAACGGCTCCACTTGATCAACCGATAGTAGCAACTCCCGAAGATCCACCTTTAGAAGATAATATGACTGAAGCGAATTTAGAACCTACATTACCCATCACTGCAAAAGTCGAAGAAGATTTAAATAATCCGAAACCCGGTCCAAGCAAACCCAAACCAGCCCCGAGAAAAACTAAAAAAGATGAACTAAAGAAGACTATTGCTAAGAAAAATCCAACTGATAAAAAAGTGAACTCCGATAAGAAAGCACCAGCAAAAAAATCACAGGAAGATAAAGTTCCCGCAAATAAGACCCAGCAAAATAAAACACAAAGAGCTAAAAATCAGCAAGGAAACGCCCAGGAAGGTAAAGCCCTGCTTGGTAAAGTCCAGAAAGGTAAAGTGCAGCAAGGTAAAAACCAGAAAGCTCCTGCTAGAAGTACAAAAAGGGAAAAGGAAGTTGCGGAGAAGAAACATCGAAAACAGCTAGGTAGAAAAGAACAAGAACGATGCCGATGCGCTCACACGAAGGCAAAACAGAGGAGACATCCTAAAGTTCACAAACGAAACAAGAAGTGCCGGGGAAAAGTGGTAAGAATCGCATGCAGGCACAAGCACTCTAGCTCTAGCTCTTCAGACTGTAAGTATATTATTCATTTATAAATGTTATTAAAACATTAATAACTAATTAATTATAAAATTTTTACCGGTAATGACCCACGTGCATTCGAAGTGGTAAAGCAAATAATACTTTTGATTTAGGGGCCGGCGTGTCCGAGAGATTAGCGTCCTCGGCTCTGAAACCAAGGTCTAAAACCCCGACGTGAGTTCGAATCCCGGAGGGGTCAGACATGTTTCACACTAATGATCTCATCGAGTAGATGAGTAAAGTGGTCGGATAACCCCTGTCCTGTAATGGCCTAAGCTGTCAAACGGGACTAAAATCCAAAAGAAAAAAAAAAAATACTTTTGATTTATGTGTTTTTGTTTCTATTTTAAACAATAACATTTATTTCAATGACATTTTTTCTTGGAAAGTTGCTAGACATTTAGATTAAATTTATTTAAATAAGACTCTGATTATCAGAATTCAGGTACGTTGCGATGTAGCTCGTTTAAACAGAAAACAATGTATTATACTCTGGCTGCGGAATCTACACCATAGAATAATAATACCAGCCCATAAAAACCAAGTTTTTATTATAAATCCTTTATATTTTTGCATTTTAGTTCTGAAGGGAAATATTGGTATTCATTCATTTCAATTTTAAATAAATAANTTGTTTTGATAATTGAAAATAACTTAAAGTTCCACCAGTCCACCAGTCTGTTGAACAAAACAGACTGGTGAAACCGGTCATATCCTATCCATTTTTCAAGTTGATGTTAGTTTGTCACTTGCTATTGTACCTCTCTGATTTGAAGAAATATTTAAATAACTAACTCTGGATGGGTATCCAGAGACAAACTACCATCAACTTGATGTTGTAGTCGTAAATGTGTGAAGAGCGCAGGTGTTTCCTTCGTGTAGGTACATTATGTAGGTTTTGCTTCCGAGTTTCGAGCTTACTGAAGTTATGTAAGTATTCTAAATAAAAATAATATTTGTATATGGCGTAGTGCAGGCCCCCTTTGTAGTGCGGGCCCCTAAGAAGTCGACCATGTCGCTTATGCCTGTCTAGGAAATTAAGAGATGCAAAAAGGAAGCAGGCTTCTTTGAAACCTGGCTCTTTCAAGATTTTTAGGTGTTAGAGAAACATGTTGAGACCTACCTAGGTGATTTCCTTTTGGCACTAAATCCTAGTAGGGAAAATAGAGTTTCGATCAGGCTCATTGCGCAGCCTATGTGGATCACAGAACTTTAAAATAAAGCCTCCCAGTGAACGTTCTTCTAAACCAATGCACCATCAGATTTGTCAATAATTATTGAGCACAGCGAGCTCTTAGAATTAAGTACTCTCTGGCTCTGGGAAATCTTTTCGTTGCCTTCCTCGTTTGGCAACCGAGGAAGGTTCGTTGCCTTCCAAGTTTTGCAACACCGATTTTACTTTAATTCCAAAAATGTTGACGCCAGGCACAAAAGTGAAGTTAATATAAAGGATTGAAAAAAAAGGTTCTGCTAGAAGTAAAAATAAACACTAGAATGGGATATCGCGGCTATACTATTCTTGAAGGAATAATGCGCGTCTGACGCTTTAACACCTGAGGGCCGCTTGCATCAGACAGGCGAGCCCTTTAAAATGTAATATTACACTCCCATTTGCGATATTTCGACCCCTTCTTGGGTCATTCTCAAGCTAGAAACCAATTTATTAAATACATTAATTACATACAGGCATCAAAAATGAATTAAATTTAACACATATTAAAACATTAACCATTTATAACAACATTATTTAAACTTAAACATATACAACATTAAAATATTAATTTCCTACTAACCTGACTGACTAGAAGATTACCCTACATAGATTTTTTGTCAAATTAATAAAACATTATATTAACGAATCGTCTGATTCTCGTCAAACTTTCCTAAAACATTCGAAAGGCATAGTATACACAATTAATTAATAGAACCCATACTATACCATGCAAAACAAATTAACTAAACAACTCTGGATAGCTATAAGTTTGGTCAAACAGTGTGACGAACGAAATAGTGTAGTGGACAGTGGATAAATTATTAAGTACAATAGATTATTGAAATTGAAACATAGTAAAAAAAAGGTAAATTAGAAATAAATTCGTACACAGTATCTCCAAGTGAATAAATATTATCGATTTTCAGTAATCACCAATATATCTAACACTTATGAATTACGTTAAGAAAAATGAACCCAAAATAACTACATACCATGTGACTAACACCAAAATTTTGGTTATTTTTTAGGATGTTTTAGGAAAGTTTGACGAGAATCAGACGATTCGTTAATATAATGTTTTATCAATTTGACAAAAAATCTATGTAGGGTAATTTTCTAGTCAGTCAGGTTAGTAGGAAATTAATATTTTAATGTTGTATATGTTTAAGTTTAAATAATGTTGTTATAAATGGTTAATGTTTTAATATGTGTTAAATTTAATAAATTTTTGATGCCTGTATGTAATTAATGTATTTAATAAATTGGTTTCTAGCTTGAGAATGACCCAAGGAGGGGTCGAAATATCGCAAATGGGAGCGTTTTAATTTTTCCTTTAGACCAAAAATCAACTAATTAAATCAATACAAGGAAAAAACTACTCTACTCACTGTAATATTACAGATTACAGTAGTACCTCTCGTTAACATAGACGTTAGACGTATCAGTAGTACTTTGAAGGTAAATTATTATTAGCATAAAATGCTTGCTGGGAACTATGTAAAGTATTGTAACTCCTTTATTAGTAAGTCCAGAGTCACCAACACAAATGTATATTTCTGCTTTGCAAGTAGAAAATTGCTCTCCTGTTTAAAATTTAACACCATAATTTACCACTCTACGATTTACTGCTTTCTTTCCTCTTGCTCCTTATCATGAAAATCTCTCTTTCATCCCCTCAATCCCTTCAAAAGATACTATACCTTAAATAATTATTTTACTTGTGATTTGCAGCGAGCAGTGATTCAGACTCATCAGACTGCTGTTCAATTTGCAGCGGAAATTTCTGCAGGAGCAGCAGCAGTTCTTCAACAGAGACCTGCAGCTGTTGCGACTCAACTTCATCATCTTGCTCCTGCTCATGCTGCGAACACTCCCCCGACTCTGATTATGATTCCAGTGACTGAATTATTCTTATTTATGAAGTAACTATTTGTGTTTATGTTTCAAATTACTAAAATTGTATCGGAACTAACAAGCATATGAGTTAGTAAGATTATTTTGTGTTTAAAATTTTTGTACACGCATAATTCAGTCAGTTTTTATTTTATATGCATTGATATCCATTTTTTTATATAGATATATATTTGTTTTTTTGTAATTTTAAAACATCGCTAAGATATAGAATATTTATACATTGAATTATTTATTATTTAATTGAATTCACTATAATATATTTATATTTCTTTATTACGTAAGTATAGTTACAATATTAAATAAAATAAAAAAGGATATTAAGATTAAAAAAGTTTACCCTAGTAGGAAGATAATGTTTAGCATTATTCAAGTTAAAAAAAAAAAAATAATAATCCGCAATATAGCTGCGTAAATTTAATCTTTGCTTGTTAACTAGTAAAAATATAATATACCTATATGAATAATAATAAAAGAAACTATAAATATAATATTAATAAATTTAAATAAGTATATTAAGCTGTTTCACAAGTATTTTCAAAGAATAATAATATAATATATATAGTCAATAAAAAATCAAAATAAATAATAGATTATAGTAATGAAAGAGAGAACAAATTGTGATATCTGAATTTATGTTTCTCTGTTAAAATATTTTTATTGCATAATGATGTACCTTATGAATTTTTGTTTTTTGTTTCAAACGTACTTTTGTTTTAATCTCTTAATAATAAATATTTTTAACAATTATATTTTTTAATGTTGTTTTGATAATTGAAAATAACTTAAAGTTCCACCAGTCCACCAGTCTGTTGAACAAAACAGACTGGTGAAACCGGTCATATCCTATCCATTTTTCAAGTTGATGTTAGTTTGTCACTTGCTATTGTACCTCTCTGATTTGAAGAAATATTTAAATAACTAACTCTGGATGGGTATCCAGAGACAAACTACCATCAACTTGATGTTGTAGTCGTAAATGTGTGAAGAGCGCAGGTGTTTCCTTCGTGTAGGTACATTATGTAGGTTTTGCTTCCGAGTTTCGAGCTTACTGAAGTTATGTAAGTATTCTAAATAAAAATAATATTTGTATATGGCGTAGTGCAGGCCCCCTTTGTAGTGCGGGCCCCTAAGAAGTCGACCATGTCGCTTATGCCTGTCTAGGAAATTAAGAGATGCAAAAAGGAAGCAGGCTTCTTTGAAACCTGGCTCTTTCAAGATTTTTAGGTGTTAGAGAAACATGTTGAGACCTACCTAGGTGATTTCCTTTTGGCACTAAATCCTAGTAGGGAAAATAGAGTTTCGATCAGGCTCATTGCGCAGCCTATGTGGATCACAGAACTTTAAAATAAAGCCTCCCAGTGAACGTTCTTCTAAACCAATGCACCATCAGATTTGTCAATAATTATTGAGCACAGCGAGCTCTTAGAATTAAGTACTCTCTGGCTCTGGGAAATCTTTTCGTTGCCTTCCTCGTTTGGCAACCGAGGAAGGTTCGTTGCCTTCCAAGTTTTGCAACACCGATTTTACTTTAATTTAAAAGATCTTTAAAAGATTTTAATTTGCTCCCAAAGATTCTTAGCATTGTGCTTCATCTGAGTAAGTGGGACTTCCAGTCTATAATCAAAAGCGGTGCTAAGGTTTCCTTTGCCTTCCATATTTCATATCTTTTCCACCCAATTTGGGAATCAAACTTCCAAGATATTGATATTGTAACATTCTTGTATTAATCACCTGTATTGCCGTGCTCTGAAGTTAATCCTTATTTCTTTAATGATAAAAAACAAACATATGATAGCCCATTCCAATGCGGAGCTAATGTAGTCGAAACTGATGTGTATAAAACATAAGACATTGTGTTTATTTAAAGTAAACTTCTTCATTTGCTTAGTAGCTCATACCCTTTCTGTATACAGTAGTCGCCGCTTAATGTGATCACTTTGGGACCAAGGCCTAGTGATCACATTAACCAACTGATAATAATAAGCAAATCTCATTGGTTAAGCTTTTATTGTGTTTTTATTGGATCAAAATATAAATATAAATAGAAAACACTGGATATTCACGCCAATAGCCATAGCGCTCAAGCGGATGGAGGGGAAAAATAATAATACATAATAATAATAATAATAAGCAAAAGGCAGCACTACTGGAGGGAGTAATACTTAAAAAAAAAAAAAAAAAAAAACCTGTTTATCGAAACTAATTGACTTCGAACTTGTATAAATGTAATGTTAATTTGGCTAAAAAGTTCTCAGAAACCATTGAAAGACAAAAACATTAAAAACAACTGACCCCTGTCTAAGTGAAATGTCGCAGAAATAGGGGAGAAATGGATTTTTAGATGTTCTATAACTATGATCACATTAAGCGATGACTACTGTATATAATTACAATCTGAACTTTCGTCAATGCTCAGAGAAGGAAGTTTTATATTTTGATCTTTATGTTTTATTTATCAAGTTTCAAAAAAAATTAATTTTATCGTTGAATGTTGTTCATTGTAGTAAAATAATCTAAACTTTGAATTTTTGTTACATTTCACATGGTGCTTTTGTTTTGTTTTTATTTACAATTAAATGACATGATCTGACAAAATGCATTGATGTTAATAAGTACAAAATTTTAGAAGACATTTTCTTTTGCGAGCAAGTTCCCGGGCGGTCACTCACTCCAGTAGTCAAGGTAAACACTGAGTGTGTTTTATTGGTTTATCAATCTGTAATTAATTAGGTTTGATAAAGTGCAGTTTACTATTCCTTTTGAAAGATCCGGATTGATGTAACCATTGATGGTACTTCTCCCCAGGCTCCTTTTAACGGGGTACCCCCCCCCCTTGGCCTGGGTAAAGTTTTAGAATTTAAGTTTTATACATTTAACTAATGAAAAAGTAATGTTTTTCTCTATATACAATTAATTTTGTAAATGTTTATGCTACTTATTGAGCTTACAAAATTGTAACTTTATATGTTTTTCCATACTTGTTTACGCGATCTAATCTTTTCTTTTATTATCCTATAAATTAAATGTACACACCTTAAATGTATCTTTACTAGGTCCGGCACTACCAAGGTTACTTAAACCCAAATCCTTCCTATAAAAGTGGGATTTACATAGAATTTAAGGTAAATTTGCACTTGAGCACCCACTTATTTATAATTGTCCGATTGACTTCGGGTTTTTTTTAAACTGTTCCTTTTTACAAATTAACAACTATTTACCTTGTACCGTGTTGATAAAGTCAATAGTTTTTTTTTAAAAAATATATAAAATATCCACTCACGTACATACGGGAAATGTTGGGAATGGGGGGTTTCTAAGGGTGGGGGAATCACTCA
>KZ651876.1:169303-179948 GCA_001010745.2 Gerris buenoi
ATATCTCTGTGTATGGGAGGTAAAGGGCACTATCTCCATTTTTTACAAAATTGAGGTTTTAACAGTTTCCTATTAATTTTCCCCCCTTTTTTAGAGGTACAAGTATATGATGTCCTAAAACTAAATCTCACGGATTTAGCCAGTTGGAAAAGTCACTATGAATCAACATGCTGGGGAGGTAAATTAAGTAAAAAAATAATTAAAGTAGCTCTCCCGAAAAATTTAAATTTGGCACATAGTGCCCTTTACCTCCCGTACACAGATATGTATAATCAAACCGTAACATGGAAGTGTACTATGCCTGCATTACATTACAGTGTTGCTGTTCGTCGAATACACTTACAAAAAAATGAGTAAGAAGGTAAGTGTGTGTTTAAAAAGCTCTGCAGCAACTAATAAAAACTTACCTTACATGCTACGTTAGCTTCTTTAGGTTTTTCGTCATATTTTTTTCTTAACACTGTAATCCACTCTCATCTCATTATCATCTTCAGGGGTTGTTCATTTTGGAGTTATACTCAAAGCAACGCTACTCAATGCTTTACTAATTAGCTTTCATTGTTTCAATACACTTATACCAGTTTATGCGTAAAAATTTGGAAAACTAGAGTTTGCTGAAAAAAGAAAATGATATGTATCCTTTAGCAATTAATTTGACTTTTAAATATCCTATACTAAGTTTTCGCCGTTTTCACTACCTCATTTTTTTACTAGCTTCGACTCTATTACTCAGAAGAGATTTTTTTTTTTTTTATATTTTAATAAAGTTTGTCTTAAAAGGTAGCTAGATAAATTGCCTATAAAGTGGGGGAAGAGGGGTAGTTAAATTGTAATTTGGTGTGGGTACAAATTTTCTTTGAAAAAAGTACGGGTACATGAATACCAACTTTTGGTGGATTTTTTTGGTTTTTATTTTAAATTCGTTTATATGGTTAAAAATTAGCTTGACCAAACATCGATAAAGGCGTCACTATCACCAGTATCGGTCTTATTATTCGTATGGTAGTCTCCCTTAGATGTCCTGACCCCGTATTATTACATAGAATTTTAATCCATGACTTATTTATATTTATTTGCAGAACAAGATCAATTTCCGTGTAATGTTAGGGTGAAGAATATAGAGTTAAAGATGTTGTCGAGGCTTAGTAGAGTGGCGCTTCAAGGAAGGATGATGTCAACCCAGCTGACAACTCCTCAGAATCCTTCCACCACTCCTCCTGTCGAAATCCAGAAGTTCCGTCTTAAGATGGCAGTCAAAAATTACACACCAGATGAAGTATTTACTCTCTACTTCACCTTGCGTTATATTGGCTTGTTATTTATTTATTTTAGAAAAACAAGGCGGGCCTGCCTAGGTAGTTAAAGGAGAGCACATGGCTCTTCCACCACCAAGTGTTCACCCAGAATTGCCATATAAAGTTGTAGCTGCTTATGCTAATATATAGTGGCGACTAAATGGTTATGTATGCCAATTGTGAGTTTTTATACAGCTGATGGTGAGACACAAAAACCCCGTGTCTTGTATTTTATATATTTATATAAAATAGAAGACACTACTTTATATATTGATTTCTGGGCATGGGATCTTTGGCATTTTACGTGAAAAATGAGTTTACTATAGCGCCTAAAAAAATTATAAAGAAAGTTTTTTTCTTGAATAGTCAAATTTTGGCCCAGGTGTCTCTTAAACGATTTTAGAAAATTGTACTTTTGGGTACAGGGTAGATTTTGATAAAAAGGAGATTTAATGAAGAATGCATTTTCTTCGANTACTATAGCGCCTAAAAAAATTATAAAGAAAGTTTTTTTCTTGAATAGTCAAATTTTGGCCCAGGTGTCTCTTAAACGATTTTAGAAAATTGTACTTTTGGGTACAGGGTAGATTTTGATAAAAAGGAGATTTAATGAAGAATGCATTTTCTTCGAATAATGGTTTTTTTTGTCATTAGTCACAACCCCAATATGTAATAGCTATTTACGTACCTAGAGCAGTAAGGGCGTTATTGCAGGCCGAGGGCGAAGTTTGAAAGTACGAGTGCGTTTAACGCCCGAGGCCTGTCATAGCGCTTACTGCTCGTGGTGCGTACACTATTTTATCGCCCACCACTTGTAAAATAACTAAAAAAAAACCGATATTGATAAAATATTGATTGTTTACAAATTAAACAGCTGACGCTGAGAACTACTAGCGCTTCCTGCACGCCGCGGCCCGGCCAGGAAGCGGCCGCTTATCGAACTATACTAGCGGCCCTGTAATGGATAATCCATGCATTATTACCGGCCCCAGGGCTGTAATATGGAACATTACCGGCCGCTCAGGATAGGAATGTTTACAAGTGGAGGGCTATAAATATATTAATATGTTTATGTGTAAGCGCAGATAGTAAATGAGTTTGATTATAGGTAAAGGTTAAGGTAGTTGATGGTTACCTGGTTGTGGAAGGTCGACATGAGGAAGCAGGTCCTCAGGGTAAGACAACCAAAGAATTCACTAAATGGCTGAAGATTCCTGACGACGTGGACACTGATACTCTGGAACACAACGTATCTCCAGATGGCATCCTTTCCCTTTCGGCAGCCAAGAAAAAGGCAAACAAGCCGGTTTGAAGGTGATAATGATAATGATATTTTGTAGAGATGGGTACTCCAACGAGGGTCCAAACATGGGCACGTTTAGTGTTCGCTCAACCTTGAATACATAGGTAAATGGCTACTTAATATTACGTGGCATCTATACGTCACGGGTGATGGCCGAAGGCTGATGTGAAGAAGAAAGCCTTTTATATTAGGCTGTTGCTCCACGAGTTATATTAATATATAATTCTTGTAAACAGGATTTGCACTAACATAATAATAATAATAATCCGTTACTTTTATTATTTATTACAGGTATGATACGACAAAGAAGAGACAATTTGTTTTTATTGTTCCGGAGTGACCACGAAAACCGCCTGAGACTCGCAAAGAAGCCCACAAATCCAAAACCGCAGGAACAGGATGTATTTTTTGGGTAGCAATCTTTCACGTATTTTTCGGTAGCAATCTCGAACCCTGTTATAATTTGGCAGTGAAATGTGGGATTCCGGATTTCCCAAAAAAATGAGACAAAAACTCATCCGCAATTATTACTTTTGAAATACAAAGAAACGCCTTCTTGACACGAATTTGAGCGTCCTTTTTATTTATTAGTTTTATTCTGTTATCATTTACGGATAATAAATAGAAAAATTATTGGCGTGTCCAAAACAAGATAAAGCTAAACTTAAATCAGCTCTACGGCATCATCTAGAAGTATCTTCTTGGTCAAATAACGTGACAGGCAGTAATCCCATTTATATATCCATAATTAATATACTATAACCAAAACTCTTGAATCATACGAATCTTGGATTTAAATTACTTTCAATAGCTGTAAATTTTTCAATTTGTGAGTTATAGGAGTTCAATTATAGGAGTTATTAGAAGTTCAATTAAGTCCGATCCAGCGGGCCTATGTCTGTCTAGATTAAGCAGTCTGAATATTCCGGCCATCTGAACAATTACGATTGTTCAATCGAAGAAAATCTAAATTGTGTGTACCCGGCTTAGGATAAGTAAGTACCAAGTTTTACTTATTGAGTTATAATTATTGTTGAGTTTCAACAAATGAATTATAGATTAAATGAGTTCTTATAAGAACCAATTATCAGAAAACTTAACTAAGTAGCTTTTAAAGGCATCTAAACTAAAAAAATATCTTTTAAATCATAGATTCTACAACTCTCCACTTAAAATCTAAATTAGTTAAAACTCACCAATAAAAATCCATCAACGATTTTCAAAGCGGTAGATGTTAAAGTCCGATGCAATAAATGAATCATAAAAGAACATAGCTTGATGTTTTTCATCATCATTATATCTATTACTTTAAAATAAAACTTAATATAAGATTTTATTTTTCCTTTTAACTGTTTTACTTCATGCGTAGTTTGGTAAAACATAAGTACTTCATCCCATACCTAATCTTAAAAAAGACTTTGCCCTGATTTGAAACTGGTTAGTTAACTGGAAGAAAAAACACTTGCTTAAAGAAGTTCCTTTTAATTACTAATTACTCGAGTATTTAAAATTTTTTTTCCTTTGAAAACCAATCAGAACCAATTATGGTCATTTCAAAGAGGAGGCTGTTTTCGAAAAAGGGAGATGGCAGCGTACCGAAGAGGATTTCGTAAAATGTTAAACTGGGTAGTTAGAATAAGAGGGGTAAAGGAGGATCATATCCTAAAAGATATCGCACTTAATTGCTTCTTTTTTTCATGGTCCCTTAATGATCCGTTTAGCTTTAAGTGACCTCTCCAGGATCTTAAAGAGTACAAAGAAAAACATTACTCTTAATGAACTTAAAGAATTCACAATCTAAAAAATAAATGACAGAAGTAAAGTTGAAATATTTTAATTTCTCTTTTTCTTCGATTAGTTAAGATATCTCTTTCATGCGTCAAACAAATGCTATATGTTATGAAATCATTATAAAATAGTGTTCAGTTCATTCATTATAAAAATGAGTTACTATACAGCTTACGTGCATTAACTTTTTTTGTATAAATAAAAGCACTTAGGATGAAAATGTAATAAATAACTGGATAAAAAATAGGATAAATTTATCGTACTTGATAAGAAAAGCAACCCTGTTTTATCATTTCTTCTAAAGCTAGAAGGTATTTAATTTCAAAAAGGTTAAATTGCGCTTTCGCAAAAAAATCGAACTTTTATATTAAATTGCTAGTGAACTAGTTTTATTTGTTTAATTGTTGTATATTTCATTTACTTCATGACAGTATTATCACCACATTATTATTATTATTATTATTTTTTTTTTATTATTTTTTTTTTCCCCCGCTTCGACTGCACTTGGGTCATTAGCGGCATCACCACATTATTATCCCACATCAGAGGATTCTTAAATATCATTTTGTGATATTAGTCAGATATTTTTTGCTCGCTATCTCCTGGACTAGAAGATGTTATACGTGATAAAGCATAGTATATATCAACAATTTTTTGAAATTAGGATTAAAACTTTTATTTTTTTCTTTAATAAAATCCAATTTCTATCAAGATTTTTGATCTAGGCTACTATATTCTCATCTGTAAAAAAATATAATTATACACTGACCAGTCTAACTAAAAATACACTATATTTAATTCTATTTTCATAAAAAAAAAATAAAAAAGCTTGACTCTCCTTGATCCATATATTAAATAACGGTATCAGAATTATTTTCCCCTGGAGCCAAAGCCATTTCTAATCGTAAGTTAGCGTCAAACTCTTCCCTGTCAGGTTACATCCATCCACGAGCCAACACTCAGCTTATGTTTAACCCCAAAAATTGATGAGAGAAAAAAACATGGAACACGGAAAAAAAACATCGATACCTCTCTATCAAACTAAAATAAATAAAAATACACAGTTATAATAGTCTATAGAAAAATCAGCGTTATGAAATGATGATTAAAAAATTACAAGTTGTCATATATATACAATAGTTTATTATATACTATAATATCCACACCCATATATACAAAGAATTTATCGAAACAGTTATAAGTGTTATTTAATTGGTTTTAACTAAAAGCATGTAAATTAGCGTTTTATAATATGTACTTAAAAAAATTAAATAAACCAAAATTTCGATATTTATTCTTTATAAAGGTATAATCTTAATATGATTTAAGCTAATATCAATGTATATTTTATACTTTTTTTTTATTATAGAATTAAAGAAAGAAGTATTTCCACTAAACATAAATTTAAGTACCAAACCTGGCTTATAAACAACTGGTCTTATAAGCCATATTATAATTACTTAGGGAAAAAATAATTTTCAACCAAATTATAAGTACATATATNACAAAAGCAGCTATATGCTTACTTTACTCGGATTCAGAAGGAGCTATATTCATAACTGATCCAAAAACAGCTATATCCTATGTACATATTATAGAGTTGCTCTGAGTAAGGCTGCTGCAAAATCATCTATATCCTTCTTTACACATTTTTATCTTCTTTTAAACAGAAAAAATATGATAGAAGAGAACGCATAGAAGAGAAAAGAACATTTTTTAGTGGCTTCTAGTTTTTTTTCGTGGCTTTTTTTTTTTCGTGGCTATCTATTAATTTTCGTATTCTTTATTTGACACCCATATAATGGGAGTGCTTAAAAAATAACTTGTCCGCTATCTCGGGCTGTCCGCCATATTTGATTTAGAATTACGTTACTTGGTAACCATGCATTGTCATACAAACTAAACGTCTATGCCAAATTTCAATTAAATTCGGTTGAGGATAACAGTTTTAAAATTCAGTTGCAAGATTTGACCCGAACATACATACAAACATTTACTACGTTTCCATGATGTTTAAATACAGATTGAATACGGGTAGAATACAGGTTTTTGGATTCAAAGTGTCCATGGAAACCTAGGTTCAAAACGGATTAAGTACAATCCCAATCCCGATACAATCCACTAAATTCTGGGATCGTATCTGGATCTGGTTGCATGGAAACACCTGAACTCGATCCTGACATGCGCAGAGCGTCGGTATGGGCGAACTTAGCGTATTTCTGTAGAATCTGTAATTCTGTAAAATCTGTCAAAATGCGTAATAAAAAGCATGGTTATAACAGGTGAAGGTTTTTTTTTAAAGATTGTTTTTTTTTATTTCGTATTGAATACGGATTTAATACCACTCTTGGAAACTCTTAACTTATTAAATCCAAAATCAGGAGTCAATCCTTTTATTTACACATGGAAACGTGGTAATTGTAAATAAAAGTTCGTAAAAATTACGTAGACAAAATCGTGGTGGCGGAGTATACTCCGCCACCACGAACTGTAAAACAAAATGTAGAACGAAACTGTTAAATAAAATGAACAAATTATGACAAACAACTGACTCCCCAGGGGAGGAGTTAATTCTATCGTAAATTTTAATAAAATGTTCAATATTAAACAAAGCAACCTCGAAACCCCCTATCAAATAACAAAAGGAAAATCAGTATCGGACTCTTTTATTTCTCTAACACAATATTCTAAAGAATGTATGATGTTATTATGTTCTGTTTGATTGTATATCATACGAATACAGTTTTATATATATCATACGAATACGAATAATATTATATAATACGAATACAGTTTTATTTTTTCTAATTTGTTGTTTCATCAAAATATATCCAGGTTGGAGTGAGATTTTAGCCCCTATTATCTCAAATCCTACAGTAATTTTTTTCTTATTCATTTTGACTCATCACTAGCACAAATCACAAAAGATGACCACTAAAGATTGAAAATGGTCTTTATACAATAGTTACTTTAGTGGAGAGACGTCTTTATTTTTATATCTATAGATATATAGGATGTTACATTAAATGATTTTTTGAAGTATCCATTTGTATTAAGTATATTTAAATTTTAACACTATATTTTTTATTCATTATTCATCAAAATATCTTTGTGAATTTATATCTCTGACGTATCTAATTCAAACAAGGGAAGTTCACATTTATCATGTCAAGAATTGCACCTAGTAACTATGAACTTAGAAAAAAAACTGAAATATCGAACTGATATTCAGAGTTGCAGTTTTTAAACGCATACAAGTCAAATTGGATTACATGATCGCAAACTGAAACATTTTGACAGCAAAACTAACATTATTTAAGATCTAAGATTATAACCTGACGGTTAATGCTGTACACTTTTTTTTTTTTAAATGTGAAGTTTAGCATAACAGTATTATATATAATAATACAAAGAAACATGAAAATAAAAAAGTTTAAAAGTGCATTTACTTGAAGCAGCACATTGTTATGTTACTTGTCTATCTTATACCAGTACATTCTTTGTAACGTCCCCAGTACCTTACCGCCCACGAAGTATTCCGGACTTATAAACTTCACATGCACACCACAATATATATAATAAGCCTGAGCTTTGTATCAACTTGGAACTGATCATAAATTGATTTATGAAGCAACAAATAAGTACAACGAGATTTTTTTCACATTTTATATCATATAGATCAGTGGTTCTTAACCTTTTGGTAACCACGGCCCCCTTAAAATCTCCAAATATAATATATATAGTACCTAAAAACCTTCCGAGGCCCCCTGGGGGGGCCGCGGCCCCCCGGTTAAGAACCAATGATATACAGATTTCTGTTTTGTTTTTTTTTTTGCATGTTTAAAACATTTTAAAAGTTGTAATTTTGCACGAAAGTTTTTTAATTTTTTTTTTTTGCTCATCCTATATTACTGCAACACTACGATTTATTTGGTTAATTTGTACTAAAACTATACAAATCTCTTTCAGGAATAAGAGCGTTGATAAACGCAAAGGTCATCTCGATGAGAACAGAGGAACTATCTCTTCACGTAAAAAAAATAAAAAAATAAAAAAAAAAGTAGTTCATTTAGTAAAGCAGGTTTAGGTTTCTATACAGCCATAAAAATCATCATGGAAGAACTATGAAGAGTTACATTTTAAAATCATAGGACTCATGTTCTTCATATTATTTTATAATGTATACGAAGTTCTTTCATAATGGGCAGAGATGATAGCTTTATAAAAGCCGAAAAATGATTTGATAAATGTACAAGTAGCACGGAGAAACAATTTATTATGTATTCGTTGTTCCAATCTCATCATATTTATCATGGTCAAGAATTACATAGCTATGAACTTAGTAAAAAAAAACTAAAATAACGAACTATATAACGATATTCAAAGGGGATTCTTTATAGATTTCGGGGATAAAATTGTATTTCCAGCCAGTTAACTTCCTCAGCTTGGACTTCACGTGGTATTAAATGAGAGAATATTTAACTGTGCAGTAGTAGACGAGCAGTATTAGAAGTCTCTTGCCAGTAGGCTTCTATAATACTCGGAGGAGCAAATTCATTTTTTTTTTTTTCTATTTATTTTAATTACGTACATCATATCGCAAAGTTTGTTTTGTTTTTAAGTTGTCTAAAACAAAAAAAATAAAAATAATAATAATAATAATTGTTTTAAAGCAAATTAATTAGACATGGTTAATCTTTCAAGAACCAAAATTGCTGAAGAGCTTTTGAATCTAAGTCAAAATAATTTTGAAGTGAATATTTTTTTATTAAAATTTTCCCATTTTTGAATAATATTTCCATATTTATTATTATATTGTCATTTAATTGGAGAAATAAAAAAATCTATAGCTGGCTCTAAACATTGGCTAGACGATATTGGCTATAGACGATATGGCCAGTGTCACTTGGGCAAACTGTGGATTTTTGAGTTGGTCCATGGGTAGACGCTTAGCGGAGAATGGAGCGGGCGTTCACTGGCACTTGGGAACATGTGCCAGCTTTCCCTTTACAGTTTTCGGGAGCTAAGCATTGTCCGATCAAAATACTGAAGATACTTCAATGATTTATTAACTTCGGTTCCCGTGAATATTCAACCGACCATCTTCCTTTTCTGTGAGATTTCCTCTACCATGATATAATTTTTACTGCCAAATTTTGTACACAGGCCGCTTGAAAAAGGTCATAGACTGTCACAGCCACAGAAATGTTGACACTCGCTTAAACTGATGTAAAATGAGTATGTGACAAGTGTGTTGCCTAATATGAGGATTGAGGATGCCCCCTTATGTGATGTATGAAAGATCTGCCAATGTGTGGTTTAGTGTGTTGCCTAATATGAGGATACCCCCTTATGTGATGTATAAAATAACAGCCAATATGTGGTTTAGTGTGTTGCCTAATATGAGGATACCCCTCTAATATGAGGATATGAGGATACCCCTTATGTGATGTATAAAAGAACAGCCAATGTGTGGTTCTGACTTACGAGTTACGAGTATTAGACTTTTAGTAAAAAAAAAAAATATATTATTGATTAACACAACTACAAAATTTACATTGCAACAAGTTGTTATGTTGTTATTGTTTACATGGACACGAGTCAAAACTATGATATTACAATATTATCTACAATTCTTCTAAATTGTAATTAATTTACAACATAATCATTTTAAGGAATGTAAGATTTTTTATATCCAGTAGGGATACAAAAAAATTATTTAGGTTTAGGATTAGATTAGAGGGACTAAAGTAAGTATTTTCGTCCCTGAACTCAAAAGTAGGGAGAAAAAGAAGGATTGCGAACTTAATTATTTCATATATAGTAGAGAATGATTGGGTAATGTAATAAAGTTATTGAAATCAGGTTGATGACACTGTTTTTTCGACCTTGTTTGTTTATTTTTGTTTATAACCTGCATCTAAATAACCTTCTAATTGAATTTAATTCTAATTCTTATTTGTTTTTAATATTGAATCTCTAAAGGCAGATTTACACGTATTAAGTTGTTAAATGATTAACTAAATTTTAAAATGACTTAATGCATAAACAGCGAATTTAGTAATAAGTTGCAAGTTAAAATTTAGCGAGCAACTAAACAAATAGAATATAATTTTTTTTCTTTTTTTCTGTTTAGTAGGAGGGCGTGGCTAATCACTGGACATGCGCAATTTAGTTAAATAAACAAATTAGGCGGAACCTCGCTTATAGATTTGCAGATCTTTGTTTATATATTATTTTTTAAAAAAATCGACAAAAG